>KV417795.1:19005-62279 GCA_001630335.1 Athelia psychrophila
CTTTTCAGCTAATAAATCACTGGATTTGCAGCTAAAGCTTCTTCCAATATCCCGACATCCTAATCATCGACGTTCATTACGGTTGACGATGAAATTTACCTTTCTCAGCCTACGACTACCATTGACAATATATATGTTTCGGTTCAGACAGTCACTAATACTGAGACTACCAGCCTTAACAACACTTTGTGTTTATAGCTTTACACATACAAAAACGTTTCCAAGATTACAGGATTAGTGTTAGGCGAACCCAAGAATTGCGAGGACAGTCCGAACTAAACTGTGTGTGAATCAGACAAAGAATCTGAGTTCGACGAGTCTTACGACACGACCGTGCCTAGGATTGCAAGAGACTGCGTTACCCCATAACAGCTTATCGCTGAAAATCAGTGAATAGTTTTCTATGTTGACTAGTGTGTCAACACCAAACGAATTATAAACAAGAATAAAGTTCTGTTCATCAGTTTTATTATTAACTGTGAACATATCATCGACACATCTCTCCACCCATGAATACATTCATCGTGGACATCACCCAACATTCACTCCCCCTTTGATTTTCGAGTTATAGTTGTACGACTTTCGTTTTAGATCGATCAGGAATATATGATTAAGACTACAGGAAAAACCCTGATAAAGGGTCCCAGAGACTAACCAACGATTGGGTTAGTGATTATAGATAGACATAATGTTTGTAATGTATGGGGTAAAAAACAATGAACGACTGACTCTGTTACTAGGGTTTATAATACGACTGACTCCGACTGACTCGCTTTCCAGGGGTTTACAACACGACTGGCTAGGATTTGTGGGGTTTATAGGAACCGACTGACTAGGTTAAAATTATTTTACCCCGGGTCTAAATGACGACTGACTACCACCTCAAGGATCTTATAAGGTACTGACTACGACTGAAAAGGTTTTGTGGGGTTAAAGAACCTAATGACTATGTCTCATGGGGTAATTACACGACTGACTCATTGTTTGCTTTTCTCAAAAAATTACGACTAACTAGGAGTTATGGGACAAACAGTACGACCTTCCTGGGATTAAGTACACTGAACACACCGTATAAAAAGACATCCAGTACACGTCCCAAACTGTAACACTGAAAACCCTAAAAAGTATTTAAACGGTTCACCCACCACTGTGGACAGTTGACAATAAGAATTTACAGGATCTTTACATCAAACAACTCGGTCCTAACTTGGCTACTGGAGGTCCATTAGTATACAAGTATAACCCCATAAAACCATGAAGTTATAATTCATCTTCAGAGTCTAAAATTGGAAATTGGAAGAATGAAACGACACCGAATTTAAGTAGGCGGAAGAACTCAAACTAGGGACAGCCTGTCGATATTTGTTTGGACCGGCAACTCTAGGGATAAGTATAGAACACTTTTCCGTCATCGCACCGCAAGTCTGAAAAAAAGCCTCTCACAGCCGGCTTGATGTAGGACAAACTGGAGGACCATCTTCGTGAAGCGCACTAACTTGGCGACATCGTCGTGGCACTCCAGTGCACTCCAAACCAAGATCGGGTCTTTTTCCTGTGATATGAGAGTCTAAGTTGGGCAATGAGGATGTTGTCGGAAAGGTTACCATGAATTCTTCATAGCTTTCTTGCTGATCTTTCCATGCCTTGAATGGGCCAGTGGAGGCGAGGTACTGGAAGAATGCTGCCGAGATGGCACACTCCTTCGCCTGCCTTTCGGTGGGGAGGTCTGTATTGCTTGGGTGATCAATGATTCTTCTGTATAGCTAGAGAATATAATTAGTTTCATTGATTTACATGCAATCGGAAAACCCTGACCTGGAGCAGCAAATTGTTGCACTTGAAGTGGTCCATGCCAGCCTTATCACTGAAGGCAGAGAGACCTTCAAATGGGTTCAATATCAATGCTACCAGATACAAGGGCTGGTCACAGTCCTTCCATCGCTTTTCGAGACACTTCATCATCCCGACTTGGACCTCTTCAATTGGATGTTCACAAAAATGCAAGTAGATGCCAGCTAATGAGAGGAGGACCTGATCAGCTCGAGTTGAATCCTTTTGGTTGATATTAGTGGCATAGCAGATCGGCTCAATGTCGCTCACGACATGTTCAAGGCCATTCCAGAAAGTGGGTCGGAAGAAACCTACCAAACCCCCCCCCCCCAGAGCGCACCTACCTCACAATGACCCTTTGGTAAGTGTTGCAAATTCATGCTCCCAAGGGGCTCCAAGCATACTTACCTGAAGATGAGGAAGTATGCTTGGAGCCCCCCAAATAGGGTAGTCTGAAGTGAGAAATCAGGGCTGATCTCTCGCCTCTGACATGTCCGGCCTTCTTACAGGTTAGAGTAGATGTCAGAATCAATTTGATACTAACTCAAAATGATGCACCACTGCTAAACCTTTGCTGGTTAGCCTGTAATCTTTCCGGGGCATCTAGCCCTTCCGGAACTTCGACGAGAGATGCATGGAGCTGGTGGTAGTCAACACAGCCCTTGCAGTAAGCCTTTCTGTGGGACTTGTTTTGCATTTCCCCTCTGTGAAAAAGCCCCAGAGTACAGCAAGCAACATAGTAGTTGGAGGGCAGCACAATTTTTCTGTATTGATTAGCGAAGGTGGAAGTTCTCGCATTCTCTAAGTCTGTCAAAATTTTGATGTTGCAGTGACAAAAGCCAATTTGGTGCTTTGTGTCACAGAATGGTGTGTGTCACTGATAGGTAATACCCTGTATATACAATGCTTGAACTTCATTGTGAACTTTCAAATGCAAAAAAGTACAGATGCACAATTTCAATATCAGGACCAGTTGTGGGGGCCAAATCATGGAGGTGGTGCCAGACATCCCACTCCATCAACTTTTTGCGTAGATAACTGGTCAGGCTAGGGCCAATTTCCATTTTTTTTGTGGACAAACTCGCCTAGCTGTTTCAAGAATCACCCAAAATTGTGCGGATTATAATGTTTTTCCTCTGGTGTAGGCCCTTTTTTGTGCTCAAATATGTGGATTCCCATCTGTGTAACAGGTATGGGAACTGTATGGGTATGGATCCTGGGTTAATGGACTGGCAATCGTGGAAAAATGGTGGGCAGGAGCCCTCAAGGGGTCCAGAGCTCCTGAATAGAGCCCCGGGCCCTTGTGGGAGTCAAAGGCGAGCCAAGAGAAGATCTGGGAGAGGCAAGAGGCAAGAGGATAAATGAGAATAGCAGCCAGGCTCCTAAGGAGGAGAGGCTACACTAGTAGTAAGTACCAGTGGAACATGTAAAATAACCTGGTGGCTCAAGAGTATAAGTAATAGCCACATCTGTTATGATCTGGGTTGATCACCTATATTCAGGAGCCCTGGCTGGTTAGTTAGTTTAACCTTTGATGGCCTTACAAAACTTTTAGACCTGAACTAAAAATATCAGGACTTGATGTAAACATAGCTCCTGGATGGGCCTTAGTAGTATGTCAATAGACGTGTAGTGTGATGAGGTACTGGCCTTTGTGGTCAGGAGTGAATACAAGTCACTTGAGACAAAGGTTAGAGTGCTATTGTAAGAGGTAAAAGGCAACTGTACTTTGAGACAAATAAGATAAGCTAAGTGTTTCAAGGCCAACACTGCCATTTACATTGTGGGGGGGGGGGGCTTGGGGCTCTATGAGGAGCAACAATGGCAAGGTGATGTGTGGTGTATTGTGTAACATCTATGTATGCCCAATGTATGTATCCTTCTCTAACATGTGGCATGGGAATCACCCAGCATGACACCTGGACACAACATATACCAATAGATATATAAGTGTAGCTGATAATGTGGGGCCCGATCTGTAAGTATAGATGACTGTGCAGGGCACAGCGAGTCATAGATGTGTATGTAAAGATCTGTAGATAGTGGACAACACATATGCTAATGGGCAATCTGTGAAGGTGGACTATTGAAACATGTGAGGGCCAAGTCATGTGCAGCGGTCTTAGAGTATTGAGTGAGGTGCCAACCATTATCTGGAGTGAACATATAACACATACAGACTCTGTATGGATGTAACCATCTATTACACCTATACATATGTACTTAAACAACTGTGTACAGTGGATGTTTGGCTCAACAGCAAACATCCACCTAGCTTACTACACATCCACCCAATATGCTTGGTTTGTGGCCGGTTAGTATCAGGTGTGATAAGTAGCAGAAGCATACCATACCCCCTCCACTTTTTTTCATCTTGTATCTCGACACATCATCAAGAAAACCGAGTAATCAGTGGTTGTGCTGATTTCAGCAGTTATCTTACCTTACAGATAACATCACAATCCCATGTCTCCTTCACCTTCCCAGAGTACATGGTTGCCTCAAGGCGACCAGTACACCAAACCTACCCTAGCTGAACCATCTCTAGGGAATGTGAGTAGTAGTACTAACAGTTAGAACTTGCCATCTGTTATGAACCCGACTAATGTCAAGATTTCTTGGTGTGCCTTACACTGGCGTCTACTAAGAGACATCAAGTTGTCCAGCTGTGATGACTCGAGCTTGTAGTCAATATCATTCTGGGCCTGTAAGTTCTCGGCATATGGCCTGTCAAATTGCAATTGTGTGTTGCACACACTCAGATGTTCTTCTAATTCTTGAGATACCCAGGGTCTCCTGCCACTAGATCCAGCGACAGCAGGGCCCGGTTGTCCCAGGTCGTGCACAGGCTGTTTGCCCTCACTGGGGAAGGGCACATGATTGGGATTTTCTTCACATGTATCCCTTCCAGGCCTCATTCTAAAGATGCTGATCCGCAGTCTAGCAGGTGTTTGCATTTTCCTGATGAGCTGTGAAAAGCCCAAGAGCTTACCAATGTGTCAGAGTAGGTACTCTAGACATGTGTTGTCTTCAAATATTCTCTTCATCATGTGCTGACCTAAGTTTGGATTCCATCCTGTTTACTCGGTCCGACATATCACTTGTATCAGGTAGGGGATCATTTTTTCTTGATCCTGCCCAATCAAAAGATATTCCTTCTTGTTTTATCCCATTTACTTCTCGCGGTTCGGCAAACCACTCAGGAAATGTGACTATCAAATACACCATGTAATACTACTGCCCAAGTGGTCCTATGTGGGGATTCAAACTTGTTTGGGCAAATAATTTCTTCATCAAAAGCTCTAGCCCCTGATGATCTTTCTGGTCTGCACCTTTGCTCGTCCGTGGACTCAACTTTGCACCTGGGCGAAGGAGTGACTTCACACCTTGGTGAAGCCGACACAACTTCACCTTTGGGTGAAGCCGACAGCAAATGAACTCGATCAGGACCTCTATTAGACCCCTTAAAGTTCAAGTCTAAGGGTCTAATAGACCTAGGTCAGAGGTAGCCTGAAGTATATGTACTCATCTCCAATCTATCATTGTTGACACTGAGTAGCCACATCACCCCATCCCTGCAAGCAGTCTGTTGGAACATCATTATGTATACTATTCTGTGTATTTAATGTTGTAATAAATCTCCATCCTTCTAATATATATGTATTTATGTGATTAAACAGACACTACAAGCCAAAGTCAAATATGGGCCAACATGTTTAGCAGGTTATAGCACTTGTGAGTACCTTCCTATTTCTTATTCCCACCTTCCCTCATACCTCCTACTTGTCTCTGTTGCTCATTGTTTCTTAGCCTCAAGTTCAACATGCTCCTTTGTTAGAGACCCCTCCACAGTTAGTATTCATCTGCCTCCTTCTCACATCTCATGTCCCTGTTTTCTTTATCTCTATCTGTTATTCTGTTATTGCTAATGAACTGGTGTTCCCATCTGGACTGGTAGCAACACACAATCCCCTGCACTGTCAGAGGCCTCTGTGACACCTAGAGAGGTACATTGAACAAGGCCTTTATGCCTCAAACTTCAGACAAGCAAAGATGATACTAGATGCTCAGCCTTTCTACAGAAGTCTTCTTTCATTCTACATTAAGACACAACACTCAATCTGTAAAGAAGGACCTTGCACTTGCCACAATGATCATATAATCCAGCAAATATGTTAAACCAAGCATAGTCAAAACCATGCTCTCTGCACATGCAAGATGACAGAAATGAAAACTAAGTTGGCTCAGTATGCAAGTGTGCTAGCAGACTATGAAAAGTGGATGTGCCACCATCCAGATGGCATCAGCACTGTGATGGCTAGACTCATTAACAAAGCGGCTAGCCAGGTGATCTCCTTTAAATGCTTACTACAAATGGACATCTGATGGGTAATCTTTTGTCCTCTGTGAGCTCATATTGTCATACAGCAGCTTGTTGTGCAGTGGCTGTTTGAGGTAGCCAGAGCAAACTTCCCTGGTATAGGTTAGTCTACCTCTCACAGGGCTCTGAGGCCTTTACACTTACACTAATTTGCAGGCTACAAACTTTGGATCACAATCTGAAAGGCCTTAAAGAAACACAGCAAGAATATTAACACATCCTTTATCAGGTACAATGAGCACATGTTAGAGCTAAATTCTCCTGTACCCACTCTTGACTGGAAGTAGATCGTGGAATATGGCTTCATCTCATAGTTCAGTCTTCTGCAGAACCCGCATCCACATCAAAACATCATCTGTGAACTCTGGACAGTAGCAGCATACCATTAAATAACTAACAAGTACTTCAAGATTTTACATGCACGAGAAGAGATCAAACAGGTCAATATTAAGATCCACCAGTTGCACACATCAATGTGATGAGCATCTTTAGTTTCAATGGCGCATTACACTGCTACATACACCTACCATCATGAACATGACATCTGAGGCTTTATCACTGATCTCAACAAACTCCTTGTTGCAGACTCAGACCTGGTAGCCCCCACAGAAAGCATTTTGGTTTTCTTCCCCTCTTCCCTTACAAGGAATTCACTGAAAGCTTCGCAAAAAAAGAGCAGCTTCCTTCAGCATTATGATTTACAGGAGGGCACAAAACTGCTCCTGGACGAGGTTCATAATTCTGGAATAATGGGTTCTGCGATGTGCCCATCACTTCCACAACTATAGCTCAGGGTGTTAATCTCACAGTTACAGCCTATGACCGTCTGTTAAATTATGGGTAGCAATTAGCAGAGAATGTGGTGATGTTCACCAGAAATAGTGAAAATATAACACCTAAGCCATAAACACACCTTTTAGTCTAACCACAAGAGCTCTCTCCTGCCCCCCAGCTCTTCAGGCTGGAGTGAGCATTGGTCCTGTCATTTATCACATGCCTGGTATCTCCTTCAGCACACTCATTCTGCCTATGCTTTAATGCACCAGCACACTTTGATCCCCTCTGTTGGCCCAGTGAGCATTGACATTATACATTGACCCTTCCCTTGACTTGACAGTCACCAGTTCTCCCATAACACTACCAACCGGGAACATGTAGATTGTGAAACCTTCTTCTGGCCAGCTGCTTCTCAGTACCTAGCCTTCCGCTAATGCTAGCTCCCAACAGCATGTTTACTGCCATCATTGACAATGGGAACCACACCATTGGGTCCTTGTTAGTAAGCCTACCAAGACTCCTAGTGAGGTTGCTGATTGGCTGAAAGTGTTAGAGATTAGTGACCCAGTTAGTCTGCATCAATTTGACAGTTCCATTATCCATCATTACATATACTTCCTTACTAGTTGGATGTTTGATATCTTGATTCTGATCATCTTGGACTTTACATACACCTTTGTTCATCAGGATTTATGATATCACACCAGTCAGACATCTGATCAGATTGGAGATACATACAGCCTAGAAGTGACAGAATAGAGCTTATGCTTCCTGATTTCACTTCTAAGTTGTCTACCACATCTCTGAACCATGATTTCCCCTCACGTTGGCTTGATTGATACCCAGACCACTGCAAATTGGCTGCTCAGTCGGTAATCCATGATGTAGAAATTATCCCTCTCCTTTTCCTCACTGAGCACCCTGACCTTTCCTCTCAGGAGGACTCTGGCCAACCTGCCATCTCTGGTGTTGCTAGTAGTACACATTAATGCAACACTATCCTGGTGGAGGGGATGGATAGTATCCTATATGGATTGCTAAGCCTTACTTACACCCAAGCAATACCCCACATTCAAAACTGGAAAAATGTAGTAATAGTCATCTCCAATACCCCACTTGGAATAAAGAACAGAGACTCAAAAGTACAAAGGGTGAAGGTAGTGCAAAGATGCTATCATATAGGGAGTAGTAACAGAGTTTAACTTCCTTCCTTTGCAAGTCTTATGTGACTGATGAAATTGAAATCTTTGAGGTTGGTTTAATTGTTGACATTGAAGTTGTTCTAGTAGGGGTAGCTTATCCTAATGTTACAACATGCATTGTTTTCTGACCCAGAGGGGTTTTGTTGTTGGCCCATCAGCCACAGGGGCGAATTTAATATTTAGAGAGGTGCCAACTTGTTGTTGGCAGCAAACTGTGAGTCTGAAAACAATGTTAATAACATTCTTTGTGAGCATAAAGGTACACTATATCTGAAGAGAAAGAGGATAAGCTGAAGTCCTTTTGTCTACAGGTCTATGTACTTATTTACCATCTCACCACTCTGTGAGTATTTTTCTCTTGCAATTAGTACAATCTCAACACTAATACTCTTGTGACCTGGATGATGCCCTACCCTAACCCCATATAATTTTAAACACCCATATGATGCCATGGTCAATCACAACAGAACCTCTTTTCAATATCATTATGAAAACCAGCGGCACAAACAAACATGGGCCTCTACAGCGTGTTTTGGCCTTCTTGGTATATTTGGAGATGGGTGGAAATGAAGCAGTCTATCTTTCCAACATACCTCTGGCACTGGCAATGGTTATCAGGAGGTTGTTCTCAATAAGTCTTTGGGATTACCACTCACCCTTTTATGGAAAAGCACTGCACAATAATCAAAGGCAGTGGGCATTCCCAGAGCAATTGTATATAACATAGTTTAACCCTATAAGCTAACTCAAAGACATTAGTCAATAGTCAATCATTTTTTCACTATGTAAACTTTTCTTCCCTATGCAAGCCATGACCACAGAGCACCCGTCACTGCTCACCCTGTGTTGCTTGATCACTGTGGTTTTGATTCAATTGAGATAAGCAGGGGCTTGTTTTGAAGCCATTGCTTATGCACTGTATAAGCACCTATTCCAACTGTTGGCAACAGACAGTGCCAATAGGCTCCTATAAAGCGCAGCATCAATAGCTTCAAGCGCAGCCATTGCTCTATGGGTGCCTATTCAAGGCCTCACCAACAGTTATAATAAGCACCCATGAAGCACATGCTCATCTCAATTGAATCAAAACTGACAGAGATATAAGCATATTATATCTAGCCACCCAATATATGATACATTTCCAACTGGGATATGTAGACTTGGATGAGTAGATACTCAATCTTAAGCCATGCTGTTTAGTGGCATGCAACATATGAATGTGGTAGGATAAGGTACAGGACCAGAGGAACACAATATAAAACCAAGGGACACAGTATGAAGCTAAAGGGATTGGGTAGAAAGTGGTAGGCAAATGAATGGATTTAGTACAGGTATTGTAGAATGTGGTATAGAAAATGAAGGATGACAGATATCAATGGATTGCTAGGGGGCATCTTGAGTTGAGACTGAGCACAGAGGATGGGGAGGGATGTGAAGACTGATGAGATTCTGTGCTTGTATTGGCGCTAATCCATGCCATTGACAACAGACCGACACTTTTACAGTGCCTTATGGAATTTTGTTCTAGTTAAAATTTTCATTTTATTTCAAATATCTAATTGTAAAACAAAGAGGCTACAGAAAAGTGCCACAGAGAATGCCACTGTGGCTCTGGGCTCTGGGCTGGGAAACATAGGTGAGAAGCTGCTAATCCTAGCTGTTTTGCTAACAGACTGGGGCCAATAGGTTCCCATAAAGCGCAGAAAGGTGTATATATTTGTTGGGTTGATTCAGTTGAGATAAGCAAGAGCTTGTTTTGAAGTTATTGATTATGCACTTTGTGGGTGCCTATGCCAGCCATCACCGACAGACCAGGGCCAATAGGTGTCTATAAAGCAAGCATGAGCTTCAAGTCATTGAGTAGCGGCCAGCGTGGTGTCGAAAAAGTGTTGTGCACTAATACTCCCTAGAGTTTCTGGTCTAAACAAATATGTGTGGCATGTGCCAGCAGTTTCCAGAAAACTGGGTTTTCTAAAATATAACAAGCACTGCTGCATCCGTTCTTTTCCTCTTACTTTGGCACATCATCGTTTTGCGCTTTCATTTCTTGAGTTTTCTGTTGATTCATATATGCATAGGATTTTTTCAACATGCATGTGCTGTGTACTGATTTTGGTCTCATTTAAGCGAAATTAAATCTCATGTTTCAAGTTCCCGCTGCCATCGTGTCAGCCAGGCTACTAGGATGCCGGGGAAATGTTGTTGAATGCCTAGAGGGGGATCTGACGGGTAGGATTCTGATTGATTCCTGAGGTTGTGTCCCTGATTCTTATCTGATGTTTAACCTGATACTGATGGACATGTGACAGTGTGTATTCCCCAGGTGTGTTGGCCAACTCTGAAGTGTTGGACTGCTTATTGTTGTCAGTCATCATTCCCGATGGCTCTTGCTATTTATTAGCACCCTTATTCCTGTGTATTCTAGCAATGTTCATTGGGTGCTAGGCAACTTCATGCCCCAGGACCCCAACATGCCTTATATGGCTTTTGGCCACATCACTTCCCTATTTCTTGATCTGCAGGCCTTTCAGCTGTTTGTACCCCTTGGGCCCCTCCTTCATCACAAGAGGGACTTCTCATTTTTCCGGGCTTGCACCGTTATTCAATCTGGCCATTGGTAGTACACCCCATTCCTTAGGCTTATAATCCCACACCATCTTGACTTTCCGATCCACTTTTTTTCGGCAAGGTGGAAATTACATCAGTACACCAAACGGGCTGCACTCAAGGATTTGAATCTTCCCAATTTGGAAATTGTTCCTTAGGACCATTGTGTTTGGAGGTGAGATGCAATGATCAATTACCAGGATTCAGGCCGCTATGGCCTCTAGGCTAGAGCAGTGCCAGAAGAGGTTGCTTCAAGTAAGAAATGAGGTTGTTTGATATTTATGTCTTGTCATAAAATTGATACTGGAATTATATGCATTGGGTTGGGTATATAATCTTATTTGACTTATTGAGACCTGGCTTAATTTCCTGAGTCGTTTCAAACCATCCTTGGCTGGATATTATAATGTCTGTGGTCCCATATTTCCTTAATTCCTATATAATTTAGTGTGATACCAGTTCCCAGCATGACACCAGCCTGCACATTTGTAAAACACATATTATGAAACAAATACACAACAAATTTATGGACTCAAAATGAACCTCCTTGCTGATATACAGCCTCAGATGTCTTAAGAGCACAAGAGACAACAAACATCCCTGCTGATATATGTGGTCTTGAACATCTTAAGAGCAGGCACCATGAAGACTTTGAATAGAAAGCAGGTGAGGTAAAGTGCATAGTGAGACCTTGCAGAACAACATACATGGGGCAGTGGGCCTTCCCAAGTGTGACAAATACTTCAGGCTACCTCTGACCTGGGCCTCTTAGGTCCTTTGGACCTGAGCGGGAAATGGCCTAAGAGGCCTGGTTTCTGAGCCAGGTCCTGGTCTGTGCAGGTCTGGTCTAGGGCTTAGGTCTGCTGGTGCTGGGGCCAGGTCCAGGTCTGCCTGGCTGGACCTGGGTCCATTGGGGGGGGGAGGGGGCTGGCTGGGGTCCTCCCCAGTAATTTTTTTTTGGCTGGCTGGCTTGTGGCGGGGTGTTCTGGGGCAGCCTGGGGCAGCTGCTAGGTATGCATATGGTGCTCTACATGGCATCCAGAAGACAGGATGTGGTGTCTATGATGTATTTGTGATGCATGACAGACAGGATAGAGCGACTTGTATCTCTGCTTCCATGGTGTAAGGTCTTTGTCAGAGATATGATCACCCCGAAAATGATGCCTTCAGGTGTCCCCTGCTGTGCTTATCTCCCCTGTATGCCCTGATTGAATACAATGCTTCAAAGGTGTTATGGTGGTTCTGCCAGATAGCTGTCCTGGACGGAGGAGGTGCATGACTAGGAGTGTGCACCAATGAGTAGAGGATTCCCACTTTCTGAATTTGGTTAATTGAACATTATAAGGGATTAGCAGACCCAGACCTGGACCCATGTGTGGACCTTGACCTGAACACCTACTATGGTATGATGGGTCAGTAAATTGGTGAATGGGTCAGTAAATTAGTGATGCGTCATTAAATTAGTGGTGGGTCAGTAAATTAGTGATGGTCAGTAATTTAGTGATGGGTCATTAAATTAGTGGTGGGTCAGTAATTTAGTGATGGGTCAGTGATTTAATAAGGGGTCAGTAAATTAGTGAGGGTCAGTAAATTGGTGAGGGGTTAGTAATTTAATGAGGGGTCAGTAATTTAGTGAGGGGGATGGGTCAGTAAATTGGTGATCAGTCAGTGTCTGTCAACACAATTTTGACAGGTCATGTTGATCACAAAGTCAATGTTAAGATTATGTGACTAATTTAGATAGCAACTGATAAAGGCATATCTCACCTGATATCTGGTGGATAAGGTTGCTGTAGGACTCAAATTCAAGGTATTGTATAGTGGAATTGAGATCAAGAGAGCCTCTACTGTCATCTAATTTATTTCGACCTGCAGAAGGGTGAATATCAGCATTGCTGAGGCTCTGCCAGGATACCAATGCAGCTTCAGGACATCCCCAACAGGTACTAGAGGTCCTACAATAATATTAGTGAAGTTATAAGAGGCCACTTCTGTTTTTCATGATGGATGCTGGAACTTTCCAAGGCACACTAGAGTTGCAGTACTGAGCAATGTCCTGAGTGTGTCAAGTCCTGGTTCTCTCTCTCAAAAATGGAACTGGCCTATTCTGACTTGACTGATATCATTGTAAGACCTCCAGTACCTGTTTCTGATATCCTGGAGCAGCATTGGTATCCTGGCAGAGCCTCAGCAATGCTGATATTCACCCTTCTGCAGATCGAAATAAATTAGATGACAGTAGAGGCTCTCTTGATCTCAATTCCACTATACAATACCTTGAATTTGAGTCCTACAGCAACCTTATCCACCAGATATTGGGTGGGATATGCCTTTATCAGTTGTTATCTAAATTAGTCACATGATCTTAACATTGACTTTGTGATCACATGACCTGTCAAAATTGCGTTGACAGACACTGACTGATCACCAATTTACTGACCCATCCCCCTCACTAATTTACTGACCCATCACTAAATTACTGACCCATCACTAATTTACTGACCCACCACTAATTTAATGACCCATCACTAAATTACTGCCCATCACTAATTTAATGACCCATCACTAAATTACTGCCCATCACTAATTTACTGACCCACCATTAATTTACTGACCCATCAACTAAGTTACTGACTCATCCACTAATTTACTGACCCATCATACCATAGTAGGTGTTGGAAATCCATGCTCCCAAGAGGCTCTAAGCATACTAGAGCCCCCCAAATTGGGTAGTCTGAAGTGTCCAGGTCCAACACCTCAGGTCCAGATCCACACACCCAGGTCCAGGTCCAGGTCCAGGTCCAGGTCCAGGTCCAACTCCTCAGGTCCAGGTCCAGATCCTGGGTCCAGGTCCAACTCCCCAGGTCCAGGTCTACATACCCAGGTCCCAGATCCAGAGTCCAGGTCCAACTCCCAGGTCCAGGCCCAGGTCCAGATCTTGGTCAATCCCTTATAATGTACAATCAATGGTGCACACTCTTAGTCATGTACTTTCTCCATCCACGACAGTCATCTAGCAGAACCACCATAACATATTTAAAGCATAGCATTCAGTCAGGGCATACAGGGGAGATAAGAGTGGCAGGGAACATGCTACCTTGTTCAGTCTTCCCAGACCAGTCTGATAGAATCCAAGTCCTCTCTGGTGCCCAAGTTGTGTTCAACTAACAAATTTATTATTTAAAGTGGATGTAAACTGCATGTGTTCCTCTTCACCTGTTGCTTTTACTGATATCAAGTCAAGCTTATTTGAGAATGGGCCAAGTTCCACTTTGACCTTAGTTTGGGATTTGACACGGAAGGCACTGTCTCCAGCAGTGATCATATCAACCTCACCCTGTGTCATGTATCACACAAATATTTCACAAACACCACATCCTGTCTTCTGGATGCCATGTAGAGCACCATATGCATGCCTAGAAGCTGCCCTAGACTGCCCCAGAACACCCTGCCACAAGCCAGCCAGCCAAAAAAAAATTGCCGGGGAGGATCCCAGCCAGCCCCCTCCCCCCCCAATGGACCCAGGTCCAGCCAGGCAGACCAGGACCTGGCCCCAGCACCAGCAGACCTGAGCCCTAGACCAGACCTGCACAGACCAGGACCTGGCTCAGAAACCAGGCCTCTTAGGCCATTTCCCGCTCAGGTCCAAAGGACCTAAGAGGCCCAGGTCAGAGGTAGCCTGAAGTGTGACAAATACAAATTCTACCAGTGACTTCTGTGTGCCAAGCGGACCTTGTTGGCAGACAGGACAGTGACCAACTGAGAAATTGGGAAATTAGTAATATAATTGAAATTGAACACTCCTTTTCTAACACCACTGCTGCAACATGCTGCAAAAGATTGACATCATGAAGGAAATTGGGGAGTCAAGAAAGTTGAGTTTGCTTGAAGTGGACCCTGTTAGAATAGTGTTCTCAGGACTCTGGTCCTCTCTGGCAAATTTTTTTGGTTGGCTGGCTAGTAGAAGGGTCTTCAGTTTGGTCATCTTTCAGGTGTGAAATACTAGGCCTGGATCTATCAATGAATTAGGGACGGGTCAATAAACTAGTGCTGGGTCAGTAAATTAGTGATGTCCAGTAAATTAGTGATAGATCAATAATAAAAGTCAACGAGGGGGTACAAGTCATAGTTGCACGTGTAATCATCAATGTCGACTGTGCATTTGTGTCTCAGGCTTGATTGTGAGTAAACCAGATATTGGCCTTACTCATTGGCCTTCTCTATATGTTCAATGAGCATCAATTGTGCAAGTGTGTTGATGGTGTCCCGGTGTTTCGCCTCCAAGTCAGGTCTTTGGAAGCCCAGAGCTGGTAGTAATGTTTTGTGTGGAAATAAGGTACAACCTTGAAGAGGAGGAGATATATTAGATGATCTAGCCATTGGTTTCTTTTCCCCTCAAGGAACTTTCTGTTGAGAAGATAATGCCAACTGCCAAAATAAATTAAAATAAGGCACACTTCTCCATAGAAACGGGAAATTTTTAATACACCTTAACCAGCATGTTGGTGTCACTTTGCTCAAATATTGACTGGTCGACTCTCATGGTAGCCAACCACATGACACACAAGGGTAGCCAGTAAACCTCAATATATTTGAGAAAGCTCTGCGGAGCCAGGGTCTAGATCTTCACCCAGCAATTACTGAACTCCTCATCTGTTGTGAGGCGGATCCACCCTTTCAAAAGGCCCAGAGCTCCAGGTAATGTGATGTGGCAAACTTCTGTTGCCATGTGTGAAGAACATTCCACCAACAGATATAGATTTGGGCATTGGGGTATTGTCGCCTTATTGAATTAATCTGGGCCCTATAAAAATCTGTAATAAATTGTATGTTGATGCTTGGGTAGTGTTGCTGCGGCTCAGTGTGGTCGAGTTTGGCTTGGTTTTTGAATGGAGTGGTTACCTGCAGCACAATTTTACCTTGGAAACTGATAAATAGTGTCGGTTTGACTTAGTTCTGGTCTAGTCTAGTTTGAACTGTGGTTTAGATGTATATATATGGTGATCATCACTAGTGCAACTATTGACAATGTAGAAATTGATGAAAGACTCCATGTTATCATGGATAGTTATTCCAATTGTCTTGTGTGCCAGCAGTAAAATTGAGCCCTCGGCCATGCAGAATCTCAGCATCCCGGGGATTAGCTCAAGACCTTTTTCCACCACACCACAACACCGTCATTCTGTGGCAATTTCTCTGGATACCGCTCACTGCAAGATCAGCGAGCATGCTCTCTGTGGGACATGCAACTGTGGCAATATAATACAATTATTGGACATAGTCTTGTGCATTCATTGGACTTTTACACAGGGCTACAGTCCAAACGGCCATATTACCACTCTTTGCTATGGTTCATCCCGGTTTGAACTGTGCAGCACCATTTCAAACCGGAACTGCACAGTGGAATGGGCAGTCTGTGGCTTCCCCTGGGTAGCAGAGGGCTGAGTGAGTCTCGGGCCCTATAGATTAGTCACTAAATAGACCTTTCTCTTGCCTCCTGTGAATTCGCTTGCTTCGGGGATTCCCCCTTCCAACGGGTGCTAAACCCCTGAGACTGAGAACCGTAAGGCCGGTTTGGTTCAGCACAGAAGCAGTTCAGAGCTGGTTCCTTGTGGTCTGGAACCAAGCTGTGGCAACACTATGCTTGGGTTCACGTCTTTGAAGGTTTGGAGGAAGTAAATCAACTGTTACTCCATAGCACTAGTGGATATCATCCATTCAACAGGACATCCTGAATAAATAAATAAGCCACAGTTGTGATGCCCAAATCAATGACATGCTTACTGTGCCACAGTGATCCCAGACAATAATCGTGAATATACTGGTGTGGTCATAGTGTGTGGTATTATGTGTCACATCAATTCCCGCAAAAGTGTGGCCATACTATGCAAATACTTCTTTTTGATATGGGGTTTGTATCATAAGTGCAAATGTATCTGGTGCCAACTAAGAGCCGACAGGAGGGGGATCTGCAGTACCCTTAAAACCGAAGAGCTCCCCAGCTGCTCACATGTGATCTACCCATTGAAGGGAGGACTTGCTGTCATCAGAGTGCAAACAGACGGTTTCAGCCTCAATACCCCGCTGTACAAGAGGCAGTACTAGTGAGCATTCTGATTAGAAGCACAGGACAAATCAGGCTTTGTGTACCTCAATGTGGTGTATGTCTTGGGATGTGATAAAATTATCACAGTGCAGCGTGCTGGTCTCCAGAGGTTGATCATGACTAAACTGGTTTCCCTAAATGTCAGACAGCTGATAATAGAGTTAGGCTTTGTACTTGGTGATAGGACAAGTCACTCACAATGTGTTTATGACTAACCCCCAATTGCAGCTGTTCTGCAATTCTGATTCTTGTGTCATGTGCCAGACATGTGAAACAAGCATTTTCGTGGCCTGTTGGATGTATGTGTTGATCATGTATGTCTAATATATATTATTTTATTTTTCGGGGAAAATGTTTACAGCTAAGTCGAAGGATGTAGGGCTAAGATTAGTGGCGTATTTAGCTATGTACTCCTAATAAAATCACAAAACTTACGAACTTTTTGGCTGTACGACTTACAGCGAACGCGGCACTTCAGCTGATATGCGGCTGTACTCGGGTGTGGCGCTGGTTTCACTCTGTTTGGCTCTGGTGCGGTTCTGATATTGCTCTGGTATGGGTCTGGTATAGGTCTAGTAATGCTCTAGTAATGCTCTGGTATGGATCTGGTCTGGTATCGGGTCTCTGGCCGCACTGTCAGCACCGCAGCGAGGCCACATCACGGCACAGCTCCGTTTCGGTAGATGGGCCGTGCGGCATCCGGCTGTTCGTACTACGGAGCATGCCTGCCTGATCGGGCTCATCCAGAGTCTGCTTCTACAGCTTCCACCAACACCACCACCTTCGCCTTTCTCAACTCCTGGAGGATCGAGCCGACACGTGCTCATGCGCCGCCCGCTTCAGACACTACCACCAGCCGACACTGACACGCGCGAGCCCACCACGTCACCCCTCCACCCCGGCCGCACACCTCAAGAGTGCTCGTGCGGCGACAACACATGCCCAACTGGGCCCCGCCGATCGTATACGAGGGACGTAGAGGGGAGGGTTGGGATGTATGAAAGAAGGGGGAGGAATTGCAGTGAACGGACGAGTTGAGGGCAGCAGGTACCCTCGACATCGCGTCGGCTGTCCGCCCGCGGAATGTCGAGCATCGCACACAGCAGCAGCACAACCCTCGTTCCCCCACATGCTCTCGCTACTGCCGTCGCACCTCCTCCAGCTGAGGTGTTTGCAGTGTCGTCTGATGCTGCACGTGCCGCATCCACGGCTCACCTGCATCAACACGACACCACTGACCTACCACGCCGCACCATGCAGTCGCATCGGCGGCCCACCCCCGGAATGTCGGGCATCACATACAGCAGCACCACCACCCTCGTTCCTCACGCGCTCTCGCCGCCGCCATGGCACCTTCACCAGCACTGTATATGTACCAGTGTACGACATGTGGCATGGTCAGCATGATGCACCCTATACCCTGCCTTGAAAACCTCCAGTGCCTGGGAAAGACTTGATGTGCTGCTATCATTTGAAAGCAGATTGTTTATATTGCTTTCCAGCTCCTTAGCCTGCACAGACATGTATCAGCAGTGGAAAGTTGAAAGGGCATGGACAGACATACACTGTTGATATGGTATCCTAGATTTTCCATTGCAGCCATCAGGCCCCTGAGTGCAGGGTCCATATCATAGTCAGATATAGGAGCCCTGAGAATGGCAAGAGATTCAGCTGTTGACAGCATTTGCTTTGCTGCATGCCTGTGAGCTGGGACGAACACCAGATAATCTGCACCTATCTGACCCTGTAATCTCCCCTGTCTGCTGGGCTTTGCGAGGGGCTGGTGGTGTCTGCCATTGCTGTGGTAAGTGGTAAAGTGTGTGGTGGAAGGTGTAGGTGAAGGTTGAGAGATGATTGGAGAGAGTCAAAGACGATCAAAGACGATCAAAGCCGATCAGAAAATTCCTTTGTGACCTGAGCCACAAGCCATTATTACCATGTCAATTGCCCATATTATTATGTCTATTGTAGTCTAATGGTTTATGCCCGCTCTGTGTTCAACGTCCCGGTTGCCCTGTCTAGAGTTCAAACCACTTCCCGGCTGTTTATTTCAGGGCTAATTGCTAACTGACGTATTATGTCACACTATTCCCCAAACTGTTATGCTTCAATTTCACATTTTGGCTCTTTTTTAGGATATTTTCCAAGGGCAAGCATCCATACCTATACACCTGATAGTTCCGGCCTGTGGACTTTTCCAAGCATACATGGGCAAAATAAATTCTGTTCACTATTCAATCAAAATAAATGAGGATATATGGCTCGTGCATAAGCCAATCCATGGTTCCACAGGTGTATAATATCAGCCTCCTCGCCACTCCCCATCCACTGGTGCAGCACTGTTTGAAGCAGGTGAATTTCCTGTGCACTCAGAGGACCATCAGGTGCATCTACTGTAACTTGGCTGAGATCATTAGGGGGACCAACCCTACCGATCCATGATGCAGCACCTTCAGCCGGCGCATTGTTCAACCTCTGTGACTGCAGCAGCTGATCGTCACGCAGACCCTCCCAGTCGACTCCATAAACCTCAATCTCCTCATCATTCAACTGCTCCTCATTGGGCTGCACTGCATCTCCTCGCACTCAATGCACGAGCATATCAAAACCAAACATGCTAGCAGGTGAACGGTTGAGTCCATTGCATATTTGTATACGGTGCTGGTTCCATGATTCGGCAAAGAAGCTCAGCTGTGCATTGATAGTACCAAGGAATAGCAGGTGTAGCAGCCAGATATGATTGACATTGTTGATGTCAAGCCCATGGCCGAGTTCGAGATTCGTGAAGTGGTCTGCCCATGAAGCACCAACCTGGGCTGTTACATCGACCCACAGATGTTCAATGCGCACATTATGAACACTCCTAGGCTGCCCAGTTAGTAATGTGACCATGCGAGAAAGCAGGTATGGATTGACAAATCTTCCGCAAATATAAGATCCACGACGCAGGCCCCGCACCTCCTCCATATACAGGGCCACAACAAGATTTTCTGTACCATGATCCCCCCACATCCGTGATGGAATTCCATAAACCTGGGCAGCATTAATAAAGACATCAAAAACTGTCTGTGCAGAATTGTTGTTGCTTGCACAGAGCCCTGTGATCAGGCGTGAGTAGCCATCAATGAAGCCATGTATGACAATACCCCAGTGAATGAGACCTTTGAAGGGAGTCAGCAGTGGTGTAAAAATAGAGCATTGGAAATCAGTCACCATGCTGGCCATCATGATGCCAGAGCGAGTTGGGGCCAGGTACAGAATAAGTACGGCAGCGGATGCGGATGCGCTCAAAGACACGCTGAACAGGATCAATCCTGACCCGGGCCTGTCTGATCCGCTCACGTGGAACATGATGGCCCAGGCAACGAAGCATACCATCAAGCATGCTGATCCCTGCACGGCGGTAATGGGACCGCAGACAGATGATAAAGTCATCCAGCTCGTTATCACTCATAGTTGAGAGAGGGCCTGTGTATGACACAGGATGTGCTTGCTGTGTCTCCATTTCCTCTGGAAGGGAGTCAGGTACAGGGAGAGCAGGATCAAGAAGATCATCAGTAGTTTCAGGTAGTTGGGATGGGACTGTCGACTAGGTAGGGGTAGCTGGTGGTGATGGAGATGGAGATGGAGATGGAGATGGAGATGGAGAATCATGAGTTCTGAAAGGATTGTCCTGGGGCTCGGCCAGACCATACTCAAGAAGAGCACTTCTCACAACTGAACGATCAACATGGAGGAATTGTGCAATTCCAGAGACACTTCGCTGGGTATAAGCCCATGCAAGAAAATTTCGGTCAATGTGAATGTGTGGGCGGCCCCTCTCTCCAGTATGGATCCTTTCCACCACATTTGGATGACCATGGTGTTCTTCATCAAGAAGGTGGTGATAATGCAGCCTGATATCGTGCTGCATGATAGCAATGTTCGATTGGAGAGTCTGCAGTTCTTCAGGGGGGGAAGATGGCAGTGTTCTACAGGTCTTTAGCATCTTGATGGCCTGATCTGGATATTACATGACACACCTCTTGAACCATAGATGCATACTCATCAAAGTCATCTCCCAGGCAAGCAAGCACATTGGCATCAGTGGGACCCTGCAGGGCCTCCCTCAGACTCCTATCAAAGTGATGGTAGTGTGTCCTAAAGGCTTCAAGAAGTGCATTTTCTGGGTGTGGGTGGTGCTGGTGTGCCATGGAGGAGTTGTGTAGGTGGTTGAAGAAACAGTTAGAAAACCTGCACAGACAGTGATCAGGAAACTTACAACAGACAGTGATCATGACAATGCAGCTGTCCAGTCACAATGCCTTCGGTCAGTCTAAATTATTTATCTCTACCTATCTTTTTCATGGCTAGCTAACTGCAGTTGCAAAAGTGAAGATAACACAACAGCAGCTAGCTGCACATTTGTGGTGCAGCTGGCTGGATCACCTCTACATTTCAAGTCGCACACTTTCACAGGCCTGCTCCTGGCCAATCGCTTTCTCACCACCAGGGGAGAAGTCAAGACAGTTGCAGCCAGCACTTTATTTGCAGCACTTATAGATATGGCTACATCACCGAGTTCTCTCCATGTTGAACCATCGGTGCACAGTGTCCTCGCCAGTCCATTTCTGTATGCCAACCATAATGTGTCCACCATTCGGATTCCCTCGTTTGATCCCGCTGATATGCAGAATCCCCTGCATGGATATCGTTTCCTGGGTCCACTGCACACTTTTCAGATGCAGCCCCTGGCCCCCGAGGGATACTTTGATGCTGCTCATGATGTGTTAGCCATTCATGCATCATATGGCGATACACGCACCATGCACTTTGAAAATATGTGGGGACCCATAGGGGTCAATCTCCAGTCACATTTTATGCTGATTGTGTGCAGTCCTCCACCATCAGCTCCAGCCGCCACTGATATCTTTCAACTTCCCCTGCCTGATATCTTGGACAGCTTGACAGCTGCTAGCGACTGGAACACCCCTCCACTACCATCAGTTTCCTCCACTAGTCTCTCAATGGCACCTGCCCTATCAGCCACCGAGACCTTTCTTAACAGTGCTGCAGCAGATGCTTCGATGGAGGCAGTATTGGATGGCTGTGGAATTACAGTGCAGCAGATACAGAGTGCAAGGTTCATCGGCAGGCTAAAGTCGTTTTGTGCAATGGTCAAAATGCACCAGTCTGCCTCCAATATTCTTCAAACCCTTGGGCTGAACAGCTATGATGCCACCCAAACAGACTCGTCAGGGCTGGTCGTGTCTGCTCCTGCTATTTTGGTGTATCTGGGCTGGTCGTCACAGACACACCAGAACAAGAGCCGGCACTATACATCAGCTGCACGTGCAGCTGGTCAGCGGTGGAAGGAAAGTGCCCCAAGTAAGTGTTCATTCATTCCATGAGTTTCTCATATAAAGCCTCCTGTACAGCAGCCCATCCTGGCTACAGCACATGGCAGGCAATGACATGGTTTTGGGGCACACATGGGTCTGCAATCACTGGGAATGAGCCATCAGCACTGTCTCAGGATAGCTGTGAAAGACTAGTTGTGACCTTGAAGGAATCAGACTTGCATGCACATATGAAGGAAATCAAGAGGAATCTCGAGTAGATCTTACTCTTTACATGTATATATTATTTTTGTGGGCTCGGCAATCAGGCAGCTGACAGGCACTTGAATCTGACCATCGGCACAGATATTCATAGCAGGCAGAATATCACTGTATTAAAAAGATAGTATAAGCCTGGGTATCTGAAGAGTAGTGAGAAATTTTAGGAAGGGCATTTATGCAGTACGAATGTAAAGGTCATGTACATGAATTAGGGTGTAGAAAAGACTGTGGCGAATGATCAGTACTATATAAACAGGAAAAGATGATATGGAGTATAAGAAGCGACTGTGCCAGGTATAGCCAGTGATGAGAGAAGAATGCAGGCATTAAGGGTAATGTCCATGTGGGGAGCCTATGCTAAGGTGAAAGAGCATAAAAGGGCAGTCCGAGGCTGAGGAAGGGGGAAAATATATAATAGAATATAGCTCAAAGGATGGAGTGGTTACCAATCAATAACAATGTCTGCATGAAAAGCCAGTGGTCAATGGCATTCCCCAAAGACGAGGGCTCCTGGTTAGGGCTGTAGGAGTCTCTGGCCAGAGCAAGCAGATGACTTGCAGGGATTCGGACTGCTCGAAAGCATGTTTTGAACGAGACAATGCCCTGTGAAACCATGCTCCTCCGAAGGCCAGAGGGTGCATAGCCAGGACCATTGTCACCAACAAAGTCGACCTATCACATTGTAAGGAAAAAATCTGGAAATAGTAAACTGGCTGCACTTGCCTCAATGTTGTTGCCTCCAGGGTCCAGCGATGGTGATCCAGTGGCTGCCCAGCAGAAGATCTTGGCTCGAAACAATGAGCTATTGATGTCTTCCAGGTTGATGAGAGGGCTCAGAAGATTCTGAGCTTCTGCAAAGAGCCCTGGACAGGGAATACCCGATCCATCCAGGTAGTTTCTGAAGACTGACTCGAAAGTACACAGGGGGTGGCCAAGTAGCTGTTGAAGCTCTGAAAGCTGCCCATTGCTACTGGAGTCCTTGAAATCGGTACTCAATAGCAGGGTTCCTGGAGAGGACACACAAGAGGCCCATAGGCAGCCGAAGAACCCATCTGAGCCACCTTCGAAAGCCTTCGGAACCTAGCGAGCCCAAATGGTTAGTAAATGTGACTGGAGATCTTCATGAAGGCTCTCTCACATTGAGGAACGAGAACCAATTTCCACAGGCCAGAGATAAGCCTCTGAGAAAAGCCTGGATCTCTGGGTGGAAGGGTGGCTCAGGGCCAATTACAGCATGATACAGCATGTCGCCTGCAAGTGCCTTGTGGGATGCCTCATCTTGATCCCTAAGGGCTGATACCTAATATATCACACTGGTCAGCATACTGTCTAGGTAGTTAGATTAAAATAGAGTACCTGGCAGCCATGGTAAGTCGCAAAGTGAGCCTGGAATGGCACAACATCGCCTCCAGGGCCTGTCATGATCCAGTCCTGAATGGTGCCATAAAGCTCGGGCTTGAATTCCTTGACAATGGTGCGATGAAGGGAGTGCAGATTACACCCATGCACAAAATATTGTGTACAGATGACAGTTGATAGAAGAGCGTAGTCCATACTACAGAATCTAAACACGAGGTTAGTACGCCCCTGCAATATTTTAAGGATGCTCGTACTTTTCTCCCTTATCCAAATTGACAGTGCCCGTCTTTCGAACGAAGGTATGTCGAGCACAGACAATATTTCCCACACTGTTTGCGAGATTGTTGCGAGCAAACCGGGTGTTTGCGTGGTCCACGGCGTGTAAGCCAGAGTCACAAGTGTTGGGCTGTAATAAGACCATTCAGTAGAAGTTTATGTAGGTGAGCGCACATTACATACCTCCATCTGCGCTCCGAAGGTATCCATGATAGGCCTGTAACGTTGATAATCAACAAAGTAATCCCAGCCTGGACCGAGCACTTTGTCGCCCTTGATCTTGCGGTCTCGTGACTTGAGACGGAAATTCGCGTCCATAGCGAGGTACAGCAAATATATCCAACTGTTTAAAAAAAAGAAAATCAGTTATATTCAGGCCATGTAATCATATAAACACGTACACAATGGATGTCGGAGCGTCCTTCCATCCTTCCGGGAAGTTCCATTCAGGTTGTGGGCAGGCGGGACAGTCAACCGCAAGGCCGCCGGATACTGTTGCAGAGGCGCCATCGGGATCATGACCACGGCCAGCACATTTGAGCATGAGCAGGTTCCGCCATCACCTAACAACCTGCATGAACTCGTTATAACAACGATAAGGGAAATAATTAGCAATGAATGTCAATCTGAATAGCAAAGTATACATACAGAGGGGGTATGAAGGCCTGTATTGTCCGTTTCATGCACAATTGTGTTATAAAAATCCCATGCTGTTGTTTTGCCTTGGAGCGTGAGGTGATGGAAGTGGTTCAGAACATCGAATGTAAATGCCGTGCCTGGGCGAACAACAGTAGGAGGCAACCACGAAGCTCGCAGGAGCTGAATCCCGTAGTAATAGCCGCCAGCCGGCTCGCCACAACCGCAATACTGCACACGGACTTCATGTATCCCATTTGTATGCATCACAAGCAGTGGGCGCACATATTCATCAACCGGGGCCTGGCACTTGCCTCCATTATGGCCGAGTTGGTACACAAGGCCCAAAGACGATAAGGTACTCCTATCCCAGTATGCACCAGTCCATTTCTGCATAAGGTATGAGCAACATAAACAAAGTATATGTGGGTAGAATTTGTACCTTAATGCGATGAAGTAGGTGAATCCTGTGGGAGTCAACCACACATTTCTCGCAAAAGACTGCCGGACCGAAACAGTCCAGGCATTTAAATATACCCTGGTCTAACTTGTGGCAAGTGGAGCATGATGAATTGAAGTCCGAGCGGCTGTCGTGTCGTAGTAGTTCATCAAGATACTCGTCTCAAAAAGGGAGCCACTTCTCGTTTGCCGTCATCTAGGGCCGCCATGTAAATAGAGATAAGGAATATAACAACAAGATACTCACCATAGATATCTCAGCGGCCGATGTATCCTCCTGCTGATCATCCATCGTGTCTGTGCCCTCGTCTTGTACCAGAGCCTCGAAGTCCAGCAACGACTCTGAAGGGAGGCAGAACTCCGGGTGGTTCTGCAGTATCTCCATATCCTCGGGTGAAATCCCTACATCGACATCATCCTGTCGACCACTCATTCGACCAGTCTGCGTGCTGCGAGTGTATGTAAAGCTCTGCGAAGATATGCTGGGGTTGACTGGCGGTGCGGCAGAAGGTTTGATGCCACTTGTAATTGTAACACGTTGGTTTGTGCGCTTGCGCTTAGACATTTCAAAATCAAGCGGTTTTGCAGAGGTAGGTGGTGCGGAGTGCGATTATGAGGAGCTAAGCAGATGAGTTCAGTAAATGGTGAGCTTAGACAGCCGGTAAATGTACCTTCTTATACCTGTAACACCATAGAATCCGAATATGCAACTTGCAATGAATTGACCGTAGACAATGAAGTAAAATGTATTGTCCTACTATAAACAAATAGACACAAAATGCAGGGTCATAGGTTCCCCCTATCATCAAACAATAATGATTTACACTGACATAGTCTCCACGTACAAGACAATAACCCGTCCCGACATGACAACCCACTACGCAGCATGTGGTGTGCTTGTGCACGCTTACGTGGCAACACAGCAAGCCACACACTTGCTATTGTCAAAAGATCGTCGTGAGTATGGAGGGGACAGTAGGAGTAAGGAACAACACACCATGAAAGGCACGACATCCACACACAGCTTCCATTGCAACTGAACTGCCACGTCACCATCCATTGTCTTGTCATGTCATGAACGGTACACGGTGACAGAATGTGCATGACCTTCGCGTTATTGTTAGCATGAGTGTGGAACACAGAATGGAAGGGTCGCACCATACACTATTGGCCGGATTCATTGCCACGTCACCCTCATATTGTCGTGCTCTGATGAGGTAGGACATACAACCTGTGATCGGTCAGCAAGCGACCTTCGTGTTATTGTTAGCATGAGCGTGGAATGCAGAATGGAAGGGTCGCACCATAAACTATGGCCGGATTCACTGCCACGTCACCCTCATATTGTTGTGCTCTGACAAGGTAGGACATACGGCCTGCAATCGGTCAGCAAGCGACCTTTGTGTTATTGTTAGCATGAGCGTGGAATGCAGAATGCAAGTGTCACACCATAAACTACGCCCGGATTGGTGCCACGTCACCCTATATCGTCTTGCTCTGATGAGGTAGGACATATGACCTGTGATCAGTCAGAAAGTGAATCCAGCGACAACGAAAGACAACATACCTGATAGGCGACATGAGAAATATGTGCTGAGGGAGGGAGAAGATGGAGAGCGAGGATGGTGGGCTGGTGGTTCGGTCGTAGGAGGAGGGTGGGAGGATTATATATGCTGGGTTGCCATTTCAAACTCCGATCACGAGATGCCAAATATCCCCACGTGCACGCTTGATGCCGACCTGGCCGAGCGCACTTTACTAGTACCGGTACCGTTACTGTGAGTTGGCGATGCATTTGGGATTTGTATATCTAGTACACCCCAAGCAGGCGGAATTGAAGGCATTCCAGGTATTTTGAAAAGATATTTGGGTCACTTGATACCCCATGTGCGCTTTTCATAGCTCCCTGCACGTCTTGTTTAGCTGACCTGATCTATCATAGTCCAACATTCTCAGTCGGCAACTCTGAGACAACAGATGGGTCGTCTTTGCTGGCATAGAAATACTGTTGTAGATCTTTCTGAGCTGTGTTTCAGTCGTGATATGAATAATCAGCCAGTGGCATAAAATAATGTATCACAGATCGTGTAGCAACATGTCTCATTAGTGTTGTGACTGATGCATCGAGCATAAACGAAATTATCATGGTTTGCAATTTCTTGCTATGTTTATCATCATTCTAGAGTATAGAGGTAGCATTTGTACATACAACATCTTACTGATGCAGACTCTGATTGCTTAGATGGTTTGTGAAATTTAACTACCCTCAATTACAGGCAATCAAAGTCCACTGCACACAATGTTCTATGCACTCAGTGCTGCCAGGTTCGTTTCAACTCTAAATTTGTATCTTCGTTGACATCTACTATGTGTGTCTTGTTAACATTCAGACAACTGACCAATGATGCAGCTGACCACAGCGAGCGAATGAACGAATGAATGAATGAGCGAACGAGCGAACAAATGAACAATTGATGATGCAGTATGTTGGCCACTCCGATGTGGCTAACACAAACATAACTAACTGGGTGCAATCACGAACTTTGGAAAAACCAAGATACAGATGAAAATGATCATGAGAGCAACATACTAAACAGCACCACTCAGTGCAGTATAATTTGCCATATTTTGGGGCTGTACATGCTGTGAGTTACGAGCCTACGGGCAAAGGCCTTATATCGCGGTGTGTCGTAACATTTGGGGTCGTCTAAAAGGGCCTAATTATGATACCTCGCTCATACTTGAGCACATCTGGTTGGGGGAATTGCTCTCAAGGCTCAGTATCACTCGTTAGAGATATGATAAGGTCATTAATGTATATATTGTGAGAAAGAGATGTAATAGTGTGACAGCGACGGAAAATGAGCTACTGTGCTAGACTTTGCTTCTCTACTACCCCAGCATACACAGCGTGAACGAAGTATATAATGGCCTCTTCCTGAGACAAAAATGAGTGCGGTAACCAAGCTCCATCAACACCAATCGTGCAAATGCCAGCTCTGAGCCTGGACGGAAATTAGATTGTAGCACTAGTCAATGTTAGAAATAGGACATACCGGCTGTCGAAAAACGCCCAGTGATGTACCTCGCACAACAGCATACCACTTCCTGCTGTCGGAAGTGTTCATACACTCCCATAGATAGCCTTCTGTATGATATATACAGCCACATTGACTGTCTTCGACATATTCCATCCAGTCGAAGGCTCGCACATGTATGAGTTCATACAGCGGTGGGTTATGAGGCTGGCCGGACAGCCGATTCCGACGGCTGTCACTGTCGGTGCTGTCACCGACAGGTGCGTCCGCCGCAATTGCAGGCCCACCAATCTCTTCGATCTCCTCTGCCATCATATCCAATACCGACATGGTGAGGTCAGCCCTACTCCACCCATGCTCTTCTGTTTCGACAATATCACCGTTGTTGTCGACCTCGCTGCCTTGATTGTCATCCCTGTAGGGGAGCGGAGGAAGTGTAGAGGGAGATGTAGGTGTGGACGGAGGGGATGGTGTCGCGGGTAGCATCAGTGGGGGGGGGTGTCGCAGCTCGAGTGTCCGATAGGTGTTCCAGTGGTTGGGTGGCGGGGCGCTGCAAAGGGCCCGGCTGGCTTGGCTCTTGTGTTCCGTCGGGAATTAGCCTCTGAACCATGTAGACGGTGAAAACACCGAGTTGAAGGCCAAATTGGATGAGCCCGGCAATGAGCTGTAGGCTCAATGAGAGAACAGCCCGTACAGTTGGCTTTTCAATAGTGAGCTGTGGTGGAGGCAGGTCTCGGGAAGTCGTAGTCGCAGCAGACATAAGGGTGGAGTTAATCACAGTGTTTGAGGGGTGAGGGCGGTGGAGAAAATTGCCTTGATATATAAAAGGAATGGAAATTCAGCAGAGAAGGTAAATGCATGCGAGATCGCTCGCCAATTGAATTATTATCAAATTGTTTGCATCAATTTGGCTTTGGTTCCTTGGAAATATCGGGTGAGGTGGCCAGGGCCCGTCGGCAAATACAAAACGGGTAAAATCACCTTTTACTTGAACCACTTTCTCGCTCTCTTGCAATGGGTTGTCCGCACTGGGCCGATGATGTTGCATATCCCTTTCTCTGTTCGAAAGTTGAGGTGTACAAGAGTATCAAAGGCTCGAAAAAGCCAAAAGAGATTTCCACCTTCTTCAACACCCTGTACGAGGAGTGGGCTATATTATGCCCACATCTGAAATTGATGGATGTCGTTGGCCCCGAGCCTGCCACCAACCCCAACCTCGCCACCACCCCAGAGCCTGCCACCACCCCAGAGCCTTCCGCCAACACCGAGCCTGCCACCAACACCGAGCCTGCCACCAATGCCAAGCCTGCCGCCAATGCCGAGCCTGCCGCCAACACTGAGCCTGACCTCAACACCAATGGCGTGGATAGTGTCGCCTCCGAGCCTGTCGCTAACACTAATGGCAAGAAGAAGAGAAAGAGGAGACCCCTCACTGTCAAAACTGTCAGTTGTTGCCGCACCGATTCATATTGACAAACTAACCGACAATGGATACAGCAGATCACTGATTTTATCAATAATCACACTCGTCCGGTTGCTGGGGAAGGGCGGCAGAAAATGCTGACTCTCGTTGAGAAGAGGACCAAGTGGCAAGACTGGCAAGCTTACTTGCACAAGTACTGGCCCATCAAATTAAAAGCGGTCGTCCACGCTGAATGGCTTGAGCATGTCAATTCCCTGGAAGGCGCTACCAGCAGCGAAACCTATTTCAAATTCCAACACCGCCGTGTCCAGGAACTACTGGCCGAAGAGACCGAAGAAATTAAGGCTGAAGTTCAGGAGATGGTGAAGAAAAAGCCGACGCTGGCAGAGGAAGCTGCCCTCGAGCAGCTCACGAGCGAAGGATTTTCAGAGGAGGAGGCCCACGAGGAGAGGCGCAAAGTGTAAGTGATATTGGCAATTTACATGGTGACGGCAACATCTAATGTGACACACTTCAGTAAACTGAGAGCGCTTCCGCAAACTGTTTTGGCGACGATGGAAGGCATAGCCCAGCAGTGTGGCATGGTTTCCCTTGTACTACTTGGAGGTGTAGATCCCGAGAACCCGCAGACTGTTCAAACAATGGTGTAAGTACCCTTTACAAATTGGCGAGTGTGAAGCATTACCTAATAACTATCCACACAGATTTCAACACGGCGAGACAGCTGGAGGGCGATGTTTCAAAGAGTCACATCAAGACTTCCTCGCCAGCGTTAAGGTCCCCTTTACGACATTTGCGCATAAAGTCCTCGGTAAGCAAACATGGCATTGGACAAAAAGAATAGAATGCTAATGAGGTATCACAGTGGTTAATAAATCTCTCCCAAAAGGAATGCTCCCCTTCTGGCGCATGCCCGTCAGTTGAGCCCTCAAAGACGACCACGACCATCAATTCACGCGACCCATCTGTTGTGCCCTCCACAACACCCACATCCTTCAATTCACGTGCCTCGTCTGTTGTGCCCTCCACAACACCCAGGGCCTCCACTTCGCGCACCTCATCTGTTGTGCCCTCCACGACACCCACGGCCTCCACTTCGCGTGGCCTGTCCATTGTGCCCTCCACAGCGCCCATGGCCTTCAGTTCGCGCACCTCATCCTTTAAGCCCTCCACAGCGCCCATGGCCTTCAATTTGCGCGGCCTGTCCATTGTGCCCTCCACAGCGCCCATAGCCTTCAATTTGGACAAACTGACTACAACCAATTTTGCCTGGATGACTAAGAGTCTTCTGCCTAGCTCGTCGCCAGCGCAGTTGCACCATCTTGCTGATGCAGAACTTTCGGGAGGATCTAATCAGGCCTCAGACACCACGCCTAGAGAAGAGAGTGTCAGCGATGATACAGAAATGGATATGAACATTGATCCATACCTCCTTGGCCTCACCGGCCGCAACAGCACAGCACCAGTTAACACCACATCAACACCTGCCACTTCTGACGGAGAATCCATCCTGAAACCCTCCTCAGACACTGCCTCGTCTGTGATTCTCGGTCTTGACCGAGAACTAGCCGGAAGTGTTGATGATGATGTGGAGATGGCAGGCGGCGATGGGAACTTGTCATCGCAAGAAGAAGGCACCAGGAATGCCAATAGGGCCGGCAATGAAGGCGTGAATGCTGCCAAGCGGCTTATTGAGCAGCTGGGTATCAATCAATTCACAGACGATGTCAGCTCGGGTACGAAGTGGGGCCGGACGACAAGCACGAAGAAGGTGGCTAGCAAGAGCGATACCAACGCAAAGCGAGGCAGTTCAAACCGCAGTCTTAGAAGCCAAGGGTGAGTGGTTTTGTACAGGCAGGGCGTGAATGTGTTAACTTACGGCGACATCGAGTAGCAACACTGTGAGCAAACCCACTCAGAAGCCGCAGAGCACGCAGCTGCCAAACCCCACGGACGATGCCCTTGTAAACAATGCCGCTCCATCTACCCCATCCCCTAACTTGCCCGAGCAGTGGATGATCGAGTTGCGCGAGATCCTGGACAAGCATTTCGAGGGGTTGGGCTACAAGGAGACAGTCGACCTGTGGGTAGAGTTCGAACACTTGATCGATCTCACAGGCAAGAAGAAGACTCGCCTTAGCGCTTCAGAACGACCACTCGCATTGAAAGTGTGGCTATAGCTGCCTCGCAAACTGTCCCGCCCTCCTCCTCTCGGCAAATTGGAGACATACTCCACAATGTGGAATGCATGGTGGCGAGTGTTGCAGCCAGCATGCCGTGTGGAGACTGGAAGTCGATTGTCATCGCGCAATGTGCCTGGGGAGAAGTGGAGAGAGCTGATGAAGGGTGGTGAAGATGGGTTCTCGTTCCTGTTGTTGAGTTTGGCGTGGTGGATCGAGAAGGCGAAGACGAAGGGCCAGCAAGCAGAATGTCAGCGAGTACTAAAAGATGTGAGTTGGGTGCTTGAGCAGCTGGTAGCAAAGTTGAAGGAGGATACAGAGGATACAGAAGAAGATGAAGGGAGACACCCAAAGCGGTGCGACATTTTTTTCGATCAATGATGAACCCCCACTCATGTCATCTCCAGGCGTCGTACTACAAAATGACCTCAAACAAAGGCTGTCATCGACTTTCTATTAGACCAGAGATATTGCATGCTAGAAATTTTGTGTTTTCATGTGTCGAGTTTTCAATAGAGCTTACTACCCTACCTACTCCGAAAATGCCCAATGTGTTGCCACGCCACACAAAATTGGGACCCTTAAACCACATTCACACAGCAAAACAAAAAAAACCGCCGTCACCGTCACCAACGGCAGCGAGCGGGAGTGGAAATGGCAGCGACAAAACACCAACCCCAACACGCGTGCCCGATTTGCGCGCCCACCAGATGAAATGCATTATGCCAACGAAGCACCACTCAATAAGGGTAGCGGCGCTGCAGAAGAAAAAACCCCACCATCACCGTCGCCAATGACGAGCAAGGGGTTTTTGTCACTGTCGCCAACGGCGGCGAGCGGGAGCGGCAATAGCAGCGACAAAACGCCAAGCCAACGTGCGCACCCAATTTGCACCCGCCGGGTAAAATGCATGATGCCGCCCAATAAGGGTAGCGGTGCCGCGTGCACTGCCGGCGACGGCAAGTAAATAGAATTAAACGAGGGAGCGCAAGGGGGAGCAGGGGAGTAATACCAGGCAGTTTTATTTTGCATGGCTATATACACTTGTGCGCTACGGCAACTACAGGGTTTAGTAATACTATAGGTACTGTCAGTAGTGACAGGCACCTGTCTTTCAATGCCTGGTTAAATGACTCTCACATTAAGCGATACAGGTAAAGAATGTCCTGATGAGCCTAGCAAGCATTGTGAGAACTACAAGTTGTAACACCCATGAGCATGTCACATACCTGAGGGGGGTAGACCTTGACAGTGACCCTGGCTGCTGGAACAGCAGAGCCATCAGGATGGAATACTTCGGTCATGCAGGAATTGGCAACACTAGGTTTGCGAGCCACTGGGAGCGATGGTGGGTGAATGGCAGGGCCTCTTGGCCGACTTGATCGAGCTCGACGAGCTTGCAGCGATGGTGCTCGGGGTAAAGTTGCTTGTGCCGAAGCTAGTCTCTGCTGGTTAACATGGCTCGCATGGCTCATACCACCAAGCTGGTTAAAGCCGAGAAAAGGAACTGGAGCTGCTGAGGTTCCATTCACAGAAATATTGATAGAAGATGAAGGGAAGCCTTGGGGGGCCAAAGGGAGTCGAGTACTCTGATAGGGACCTATAGGGGCTGGGCCTGCAGGAGCAGAAGAGCTCTGGGCTGGTGCTCCAGCTGTCGAAGTACTTGATGGATTTGCAGCTGGTGTTGATGCTCCTGGGGACGAAGACATAGCTGAAAGACCCCCTGGCTGCATCATGGCCATCATGGACCTAAACATAGCCAGCTCTTGTGGCGAGGGTGAAGCCATCTAAGTAAATAGACAGAAGAATGAGCAGTGACTTTGTATACAGTGCCATACTAAAGCTCACATTAATAGAATTGAATTTGCAGAGGAAACAGGCGAGAGTAGTGGTAATGACAGTGGGCAAGGATTATGATATTGAGACGATTGAGGAGGAAAATGACTGTAAGAGAGTGGTAGGATAGGCGAACAGACGAGACAAACGAGATGAGGAATGAAAACAAGCGAGTGACAGAAGTGAGCCTGGGCGACAGAGATCCACACAGCACAGGAACACAAGATTCACAGGCACAGAAGCTCCTGAGCTTCGCCACAGAGACCAGTGCCACACCAGAGCCAAACCAGAGCCACACCAGTGCCATACCAGAGCCACACCAGAGTGCAGCCAAACATCAGCCAAAGTGCTGTGTTCGCAGTAAAGCCACATCACAAAAGTTCGTAAGTGCTGTAATATTGTTAGGAGTACACAGCTAAATATGGCACTAGTGTTCACACTACATCCCCCGACCTAGTACTAGTGTTCGCTCTACATCCTTCGATCTAAGTCGCTAACTTTTTCCCTGAAGAATAATGTCATAAATATAGATAGTATGCATATGCAAGATGATGTTCAGGTAGCTAGATTAATACCTTTCAGTCATGTATGAGTGAAGGTGCACAAGTGTGGGTCTGGCGTGATATGGGGCGGGCTGTGGATCACGAGTGTATAGGGTGTAGAGCATGTGCATGCTCTAGGTAGCACATTCGGGATTTCAGAGCATTCTGGAGCTACCCGACATCCTTCCCCATTGTCCAGTTCCCGGGTCCGAGGTGTTCCCTAAATTTGAGTTGGTGGCTGAACTTCAGCCACTCAGCTGTGCAACACTCTCCCCCTTCTTTAAAGTGATTCACAGGCTTTCTGTTAGTCTAGGAAACATTTATATGCACTATTCACCACCAACCGTGTATTTATAATGAAAGTAAGTGTTAGAATATGACTTAGTAGATACATACATATGAGAGCACTTAAGGCCACAGGTCCCGTTGTTCAGTCGTTCACGGCACTTGTGTGAGACTGAAGGTACAAGTTCTACTTACTCATTTATATCTATATTACTTACCATACCTCATGTAGACACACTTGTGTTCTTTCTTTAGCTCATCTCCTCTCAGGTTTTGCCCCCCGTAGCACATAGCTGCACCACTTCGGAAGGAGAACATATGAGCTCTCATACTTCCCCCCATACATCTTCCACTGAGTTTAACTCAGTCAATTCTGGATGTCAACAATCTGTGGTCCACCTGATAACACCCGATGTTGTCTGATACAGCTCCTACCAGGAGCACGTGTCCCATCCTCACCACCACCACAGATATCACACTCTGGAAGATACACATCAGCAGCAAATTTGACACTGTGAACGTCACCGGCTTCGTGTCGGGTGATGTAAAACACTATGCTTCGACATTCACCATGGCTACAGCGACAGGCTCCGGCTCCGGCACTCCACCGACTTCGTCTGCTTCTGTGTCCCTCTTGACAATCACTCACCGGGCCAGCGACACCTGGGAAGCTCGAGACCGCAAAGCGCTCAGTATCATACATGACCACATCTCTGACACCCTTGCCATCGAGTTCTCGACACTAGTCAAGTCGAAGGAGCTCATGGACGCACTCCTGAAGAAGTTCGAAAAGAAACATGTAGGCCCACAAGCATTCATGGCATTCAAGGCCATGATTGATACAAAGTGGAATCCCGAGCACGAGGATATTGCAGCTGTCATATCTCAACTTTGAGTATGTCAGAACACCCTCACATCCCTCAGATCACCACTTGATGACACCATCCTCGCCTATCTCCTTCTATATACTCTCCCCGAGACTCCCGAGAATGTGAACCTCTGGTTCTTCATCACCAGTAACATTCTGACAGGCGACAAGCTCTCATTCGAGTTTGTTGAAGCTCACCTTGCCACAAACACGCTCGTACACACAGCTGGCCAATCATCATCTGTCCACACCTCCAAAACCGCTCTCAACGCCACCCCGCAGTTGAAACCAAAATCATTCAACTACTCTCACCACAGCGCGAACACGTCACACAACTCTCCAGAGTCTTTTGTCCTGCAGAAAAAGGAAAAGGAGAAGAAAGAGAAAGGAAAGGCAAGGTCAAAGTCACATGTTGCACAGGATGATATTCCCGAGTCTGAGACTGATTCCACGGCAGCGGCTATGTACAATGATGTAAAGATTTCAAAGAATTCCGAGTGGGCATTGTCGGCTTATTTCGTGTCTGAACCAAACCCCAAAGGGCATCTTCTGGTTGACTCTGGAGCTTCCAAAACAATGGTACCATATGTACACTGGTTTGACCCAAAATCACTTGTCTATTTCAACAAACCACACCGCATTGGTTTCAGCAACAACTCCGAAGTTTTTGCAATCACAAAAGGCACTATACTTTTGAAAATGAAAACAACCAAACACCACCTCACAGACATACTTCTCGCACCCGATTTGGTTGTATCATTGATCTCCATCAGCACACTTGCTAAACACGGACTCGATTTGATTGTCAACTACGGCTCAGCAAAAGTTGTAAAGGATGGAAAGACTGCTTTACGTGCCATTCAAAAAGGCGGTGTGTACAAACTCATGGCAGAATGCACACCCTTTACGCGTGACTCAGTGCATGCTGTGGTCGACATAAATGTCATGCATCACCGTATTGGACACCTGAATTTCCAATCTCTGACTAAGATGGTTAATCAGGGCCAACTCAAATGCATAGAGCAACTCTCTGGAAAACCTGAGTTCTGTGAACCATGTGTGCTTGAAAGCACAAGCCTTTAACACTCAAGAACCCCCACCAATGTGCCTCACGACCCTTTGAGCTCATCCATTGTGACATCAGAGGTCCTGTCACCCCACCATCACACAGTGGGAGCATCTATTGGATCACTTTCATTTATGATTTCCTTGAACACCCATGAATCTATTTCCTGCAAAACAAAAGTGAGGCACAAACAAAGTACAACCAGTTCAAGATTGATGCCCGTGCATACCACAAAGCCGAAGTTGGCTCTTTCACATACTCCACAAACTTCGTTGACTTTTTCCGAGTTGATGGCGCCCCTGAGCTTGGCTCAGGACCAACTGGCTCAAAAGAGTTCATCACTCAGCTACGTGCAGAGGGTACTTTCCAAGAAATCAGTGCTGCAGATACCCAATCACAAAATGGGGTTGCAGAAAGGATGAATCAGATAATGCACTACAACACTACAGCCATGCTCGTTGATGCAGGACTATCCAAGTCTTTCTGGGCAGAAGCTATGCAGTGTGCAACTTTCCTCATTGCACATCGACCCTCCTCCAGTAACGGAGGGGAGGCACCTTGGACCAAAATGACTGGTCGTCAAGTCAATCCTACCATGTGGAAACCTTTCGGATGCCCTGCCTACACCCACATCTTCAAAAACAAGTCACACAAGTGCATTATGCTTGGATATACTTCAAACATGAAAGCCTATCGCCTCTGGGATGTTGATGCGAGGAAGGTCTCCAACAGTTGTCATGTTACTTTCAACGAGACTGGAAAGATTGATAAATCTGTCTACCCATCTTTATTCACACCATCCACGGATATGAGTGACCCCACTCAGTCTCAGTGGGAGGATCTCATATGAAACCACAAACCCCATGACTTACATGCTCCACATACTGGAAGCAGTGGGAGCAGTGAGGGCGACAGTGTATGTGAAGACGAGGATGAACCACTCTTCACCTCAACCACTCTTCCTGACACAAAAGTGGAAACAGAACAGCCCAGAGCTAAATCCACAACTCCCGAATCAGCACAACCTGCACCAGCACAACACATGTCTGGCATCCCACATAGATCAGCCACACCTGTACCACCTCCATCTCCAGCAAGTAAGTAGTCAGTAAAACAACGAAAACTGCCTTTCTTACGAACACAGAGAGAGCAGACACACTAGAAGCAAATCAGAAAGCTAATAAATTATAAGTCAGAATACCACCTCACCTAGAAGGGATATCAGGAAGCTAGAGAACTTCTTGTCGCTCCTAGGACTATATACTGTTCGTGTCCTATTTACTCAGAATATCAGTAAAGCCAGTAGGTCAAATTATATTTCCTAAGCAGCAGCTGTAAATACGAAGTGGACAAAGGCCCAGGTAGGGCTGGACCTGTAATATATCAGCTCCAGCTGCTGCTGCTGCTGCTGCTGCTGCACAAATTAATTATGCCCAGCAACAACTGTGCAACTTATTTCTTGCCAACTGGCTGGGCTTGGCTTGGGGCTCACGGGCAGCTGGCTTTAGGTGCTGGTTCGGCTGGCCCGGGCTGCCAGCTCAGGCAGGTTAGCTAAAAGGTCCGGAAATGTGAACAAGTGGCTAATAAATGGAATTGCTACAGGCTCAAGAAAATACTGATAAGGCTGATATCCAGCCTTATTGGGGTTTTATTGGTAGACAATAGGAACAGAGATAGTAAAAGTCCGAGACATATGAAACATATGAAACTGTCAACTGCCAGATCGGAGTAACTCTATAATAGCTGTCAATCAATGACACATCAGAGCACTAGGTCACTGATCTCCAACAAATTTCACTAGCTGCCAATATTATGCCATCTGGTCGGACATGTAGCTTAGAAGACTATGGTATGTTACTTGGTTCTGACAATTGCTTGCTCTCTGTTAGATACTAGTGACCCAGAGCTCTTGACAGTGATTTGACAGTTTGACAGTTTGATTGACAGTTCTGTCATGCTTACATTTAACCTGCTATCTCTGCTCTAATTATTTCCACTTATTTATTCATCCACCAGGATATCAACCACCATGGCCTGCCTTTCTATTTGGAGGGGGTAAACACAATCATAATTTTCATGGTTGCACTCTTAGCCCTGGAGTGGATGCTCATGTGGGCTTTGAGAAGCTACATCAGAGCATGCTGAATGCAGAGGGAGCAAGTGGATTCTAAGAGGATTCAATACACTTAGTGGATATATTCAATTATTTAGTAGCCCTTGCATCATTCATTTAAATCAGGTACAACAGAAATCTGGACATGTGGAATCATAAACTAACCTCTTGCCTGAACAAACCATCACCTGTGATGTCCTAGGGCCCTGCTGGAGGTCCAGGATCCTAGGACCCTAGAGCCCTAGGACTGCAAATAGTGTCCTTAGGAAATGCCAGGATTGGGGGGGGGCTCTTAGACCCCTTGTTCAACACACAACAAGTGGGCTAAGAGCCCCTTGGGGTGGTGGACCGTGGTGCCCATATACACTCGGGGGGGGGCTGGGGTGGAAAGTCCCCCAACTCCATCCAGCATCCTACTATAAAGGTTCCTTGCTGTCCCAGTGGTGCACAGATGAGCCAAATGTGCTCACTGACACCTTCAAAGGCTATATGGTGTTGGAGATCAGTGACCCAGCTTTGACCTGTCATTGATTCACAGCTATTATAGAGTTACTCCAATCTGATAGTTGACAGTTTGACAGTTGACAGTTGTATATGTATGTTTCACATGTCTCAGACTTTTGTTATCTCTGTTCCTATTGTCTTGAATCATTATCAATACTCCAAGTTGATAGACCACCAGCAGTATATAGTCCTAGGAGCGACAGGAAGTTCATTAGCTTCCTGATTTCACTTCTAGTGTGTCTACTCTCTCTGTGTTCACTCTGTCTACACTGTCTACTCAACATTGTAGCCTGTCTCAATACTCAGAGTGCCACTCTGTTTATTACCATCCCTCTATCATTTCCTATAGCCTTCAACATATGGTGAAGGGATGATACATTGGTGTGCGTGGATGGTAACCAGCCATCAAAATTGCCTGGGATAGAACACTGTGCTGTTGCTTAAGGGCCTTTTGGAGCAGTGTGTTGAGTACCAAGGTGAGCTGCATGCATACTTTATCAAATATCACACTAAAACCGCACTTGCAGATTCTGAACAGTGAGTCAAAGCTATCAAATCAGACAATATGACTGTAGGTGTCATGCACACAAACACTCCACAATAGGTGAATTTGTGTGCATGGGACAAGAGTGTCCGGACACTTGTGCCAATTTACTCAATTCTGCCACCACACACAGCAAATTTCCACGTTCATACTGTAAGTGATATATTGTATGTCTCATCATCTGTCATTCATAGCTCACTAGCACCTTTGCAGACCCCTCACATCATGTGCCAAGTCCACTAGAGTCACCAAAAACAACTGTGATGCAAAAGTGCCCTTGTGTGCTTACAAGGCCCTCTGACAGAAAGCTACCACAGCGATCAGCATAGTCTGATGCTCCCAGATGTGTTCATTCAGCCACCCCTCAAACATCAGCACATATTTATCCAGTTGGTGTGTGTGCCATTTTTTATGTTGTGCAATAATTCAACTTACCTTGTGAGATAGTTATCAACTGGGAGACTTTGTCATATTTCTTACTGTAGACCTGTATTGTGTCAGAGATTGGATGCCTGTGGGAACAACAGACAGGTATCACTCCTGGTCACATTGGCCATGTATATTTCACACTGTGTGTCATTCAATGATTTGATAGACAAACAGCCAGGGTGGTCAAGACGGACATAAGGAGAACACTGTCCTAACAGTGCTGTTGTGATCAGTAGGCCTAACAAGAGGAAGGTTCATGATATGACCAGCTAGCCCATTTAATACCAATTGCATGGCAGTCATATATATTCGCTTCATGGTTATCATTACAGCTGTTTGCGGAACTTAGGGGCTGATTTGCCTGGAATTTCAGTATGTTACTTGTGTACACAATACCCGACGACTCACCAAAATATTCAAGCCAAATCACGCCGAAGAAGGTTGAGAACACATTATGTGCTGTCGAGTGAACAGGACAGCCCGTGATCGGTGCCGAGGCACTTCTTCGGCAGCTACAATCACCACTGCTTTCTCTCTGTCACTCTGCTCAGCTTACTGTCTTGTCCACGAGCTGAATATACCTTGTAAACAACCCGTATATCACAAAAGAAAGGCATACTCTGCGGATTTGAAGAATCACACATCTCCGATCACACTCAGGCACATTTCAAATTCTACCTCTCCCAGATGTGCTGCTGGGCTCAATTTTTTTGGTGATTCTATTGCAATTAGACCCACAAACACAATACTAAAATTTTGAGCCAAACTGTGCAGAAATACACTCGGAACTGAGGGTTCAGGGTGTGTGTCATGGTAGGGCCTTTTTGCGTGCAAGATATGTACATAGTACAATAGATATAATATATAATATATCATGTACAACATTTCATAGCTATCATATGAGTATTACATAAGTAACTAATGATACACTGTTGAAATTACCACTGAAAGCAGGCGCGCACATATTATCCTCCATAATATGCATATGTAGGTACACCATCTTGTGTGCCTCTTCGAGGTGATTCCAAATATAAAATAAATATGTAAAACAAACGAGATTTAAGTGGGCTACAAGTGAAACATTGAAAATACAGAATTTTTTGAAAAAAATGTGTCCATACCCTAAGTTCTGCAAACAGCTGTAATACACATTGTATACACACCAACTGCAACAACTGTGCACACACTGAGTGCACTAATTTGGTGCACTGTGAATGTTCTTTACATAACCTCCACTTCTGTGTTGTATAAGCTACTTCAATTTGCACTTGCACCCGACGACAAGTCTGATGCATGAATGATGCCAACATTCTGGGACTTTAGTATATTGATTAAACCAAATATGCACACTGCCATTTTCTTGCGATAACTGCCTGTTTAGTAAATACATGGATGTGCAATGTTAAAAAAGCAATCCCAGTGAGTGTGTCTCATTCACCATCAAAGGTCTCATCCATTGTGCAACAGAACAGATTGGAGGATCTTGTGATTCACACACAGATTGTGGAGCCCAGGTGAATGGAAAATACATTTCTAATCTAATAACTAATCTAATAATAATAACCTTTGAATGATTCACACAGAGTTACACAAGCTGCACCTTATGTGGCATACCTTGTGTGTTCTATCTCTGATCAGAGTGTGCATGTACCTATGTACAACACCAACAGCCTCATTCATCATGTGTCACAATTGAATGGTGTTCCTCCACTTGCAACATACCTTGCCTCTAGACCCACAAACATCAAAACTTTCTGCAGCACTGACTGTCATTCATTGGCAGATCCCTAGCCTCAGTGCTTATTTCTCTGCATGGCGGCCTAGTCTCCAGAGTTGCTCGTGAAAAATGGCCTGGTAATCCCCACAACTGGTGCATCATCCAAACCCTGAGTAAGTGTCAGCTTGGATGTACATCAAGTCCTTACTGATGAATACCCTAGTTGTGGCTGGTACTGAGGATACATCAAAAGGTTACATGTATAGTCAACACGGGCAGGACCAGGATGGGATCCAATGTGTAGTCTGTGCATGCCATGTTTAGAAGGATAATTCAATATCTAGCATGCAAGTTCGTGATGAAAACCACCAACTACTGCACCATCATCATTGAACTCCAACCCATCAATAAATTTATTATTTGTTGTTTTCCACTTCTCATCGTCCTTGAACCAGGAATGTCCTATCCCCAGCTATTTTGCCGGATGCCTCCATAGTGTCAAACCTAACTGTTGGATTTGTAACCACGTGACCCATTTTATGGTGGTGCCATCCCAATCTTGATGAACTGCAAGTGGGTATTCGGTCTGAGCTGCTTATCAATTGTTCCATGAGATTTTGTTCCATTTGTTGTGTATGAGGCCAGACCAGGCAGATGTGTGAAGTCATGTGGAAATGCTTGATTGTGTTGAGGTTCTTCAAGAGCAACGGCCACTTGGGGTTCTTCCCAGGTAGATCCCACTCTAGCCTGCCGGTTTAAACAAGATTGGTATGTTCAAATTCATACTGCCCTAGGAGAATGTCAGCTGCTTGAAACTCAGGCCCAAAGAGATGAACTTGGGCAGTGCCAATTCAAAGCTGTTCCAAAAAGTGTTCAATCTGTACTCATCCTCTGTTCCCTCACAGTCATCCCCTCTCCCAATGTGAGGGATCATGTAGAGGAAGCTCAAGACACATAGTTATATATGTGATGGTGCTGATTCTGTTGGAAGCTGGCCTAAACACAGTCTGAAAGAAGTCAGCAGTCTGATGGTTGCAATGGAGTGCAATGTGGGTCTTGTGTGTGTGGTAGTGCATCAGTTCCATTGTGCAATAGGCCTGGAAATGAGACTGAGTTTGTGTTTTTCCTTACCGCTTGAAAGGAAACAAGGTGGTACAGTTTTATACTGTTGTGGTTGCGGAAAAGTGTTTTGTACTTATCCCTAGAGTTGCCGGTCCAAACAAATATCGACGGGCTTTCCCTAGTTTGAGTTCTTCCCGTAAGTCGGTTGTTTAGTGACTTAGAAGTTGATTTCGTAAGAGGATGGTGGATGTGGAGTTCAGTAGTTGCAATTAACACCTACTGTGATGTTGAATGGAATTAGCTTGATGCTAAGTGTTACTGTGATATTTATAGGGCCAAGTCTATCAGAGACAATGACCTTGATAACGGGAATCTTGCGTGGCACAAACGTGGTACTGATGTGAATTTTTACGAAGGCTCTGATGTCCTAAACA
>KV417796.1:0-33710 GCA_001630335.1 Athelia psychrophila
GTCAGCAGCTGCCATTATCTAGTCTCTACCGTTGATTTTCATTGGTTGTCAAATTGTCGGGGATTTGTCAACTTCGCTAATTGCTGCCAAGCTTCTCATTGAGGTATCGTTTGGCATTGTCAGAGGCAGTCAGAGGCCGTCGTTATGTGACATTCCGTACATTGACTGTCGGTTGATGCCATCATTGCTGTGCCTCGATATGGCCTCACGATGGGTTACAAGGCTATATCTAGCTTTGTCAGAGGCGTCAGAATGACAGGGTATCACAACTCACTGCCTCCGACTGCCTTATATATCTAGTAATACCAGCGTCCTCACATTTTCGTGATGTTGGTTACTACCCGTTTTTGTTACTACCCCGACCTGCCGCTCTTCAGAATTACCGGCTCGCTACTAATATCGGCGGTGATTGTCTTATATCTATCGCCAGCCGTCGCTTTCAAATCCCCACCTTCTGTGAAGACACACATTCTAAACTCCAAATCGCAGACGCCATCTCAATCAAACGCCTATGCTACATCTATTTTCTTGGACAATCTCTCTAGTCGTAATTTCTCTCAGTGGTGTCGATGCCCGCGCTGTTGACCCAGGCATCACTTCCATTCCCCCCACCAACATCTCAGTCATAAACTCCGATCTCACCAACAGCACCGCTTCTTCGCAAAGAATCAGATGCGGTGATATCGACAACTGTCGAACATTGAACGGCATCATACAGAGCTGTCTCGTGACGATTCTTGCGTGTGTTTGGTTCGCCGTTCACCGTAACATCCCCGCACCCAAGCCGAAGCCGTCCCAACATCCCAATGTCTTCATCAGAACCGCCCGGCAGGCCTGGTCTCTGGTTCTCGATCAGAGAGAATCAGCCATTGTCTTCATTGTAGCCTTGCTCGCGCCGGAGTGGATCTTGGCATGGGCTTTGCGGCAGGCCATTACCGCTTGGAGATTGTCCCGGAAGCTCAAGAAAGCCAGATTGAAGGCGCAAAACGGGAGACACGTAACGGTTTCACACTCAAAAAGGGACGTGGACGTAGAAGAGGTCGCCGGAAGCTCTGTTGGTCATTCGAGCTCCGACAGGTCCTCAGCGAGCCACACGAGCGCTGGGCATATTCAGCTCATCAACCGCCAGCCCACTACGCGCAGAGCCGTTGGCATATGTGAAGAGTGTTCCGTGCGAGGCAGCCAATGTGACCTATTTGCCGCTGCAGAAAGTGTGGCCAAGGCAAATGAGTGTGTGTCCTAAATAATTTACGTTGAAAGTTTACTAATATTCAATGTAGGCTGGGGGATGTCGCACGCTTTCTTGGTCACCATGGGTGGATTCCAGTTTTACAACGGAAACGGATCACTACATCCTCTATCTCCAGAGAACGTCCTTGAACTTGTAGCGCGTGGCCACCTCGTCCCACCCACAGCGGACGAGATCTCGAATCAAAGCAAGGGTGATGCACTGTCCAAAGGAGTCGCAATTCTCCAGACACTGTGGTTCATTTTGCAATGTATTGCCCGACGCGTGGAGCAACTTCCCCTGACGAGCCTGGAGGTTATGACCCTCGCATACACGGTCATGACAGTGGCCATGTACATCGCTTGGTGGGACAAGCCGCTCAACATTATCTGCGCGGTTCGCGTGCCCAAAGAGGTAGTCACGGGCGAGAAATCAGAGCACAGTGGTTATATTTGGGAGCGGATCTTCACCTACGTCATGGGATGGCAGGACATCTTTGTTGACTTGCGCTCATGCAAACGAGTCCAACTTTTTGGGCCGGAAACGCGAATCAAGAGGATGCCATGATCGCCGACATCATCTCACTTTTGGTGGCGATGGCATTTGGCGCAGTGCACTGCATCGCCTGGTACTCCGAGTTCCAAACACCTCTTGAACTGCAGCTGTGGCGATCATCCGCCATCGCCATTATTGTGGTTCCAGTTGCTCTCGTAGTTGTCTTCATTGTGACCTCCCAGTGTGGCGGGGCTTCCAATGATAACGCATTAAACATGGTGCTCTTAATGGGCATCCTGTACACCCCCATTGCCATCATTTATGTCGTCGCTCGCCTCATTCTCATCTTACTTTCATTTACATCACTCAGAGAGCTACCCATCGGCGCATACCAGACTGTTCAGTGGACTAATTTTATACCTCATATTTGATCTCATTTCAACCGTCTACTTCCATGTCAATCCGTTTATCTACGTGTTTGTATCCGAGAGGATGAGGTTGACGGTTCGTAGGAGGGCTGCATGGTGTTAAGGATAACTGGTGATGTTTATTGTGACATGAACCACGCGATCAACCGTACCTTTGCCAACAATGCATCTCAATGTCAGCCGCAACGCGAACGCCAACGGGGAATGAACTGTCTCAAACATGTGACAGAAATTGACATCCGGATGGCATGAATACAGGTAAATGTGATTACTGTTGCGTTGCGTCGAGGGTACGCTCTGAGTTGATGCGCGAAGCTTGATTAAGCTTTGGACTTGATTGTTGGACCAGGGTCAAAGCTCCACGTGAACAAAGACCCGACATCAACTCAGATGGCCAGTTCGTGCTTGCAGACACTTAATGATACAAATTATCTGGATAGCCTTCAGGATCGGAGGAACACACTGACAATGATTTGCAGACATACCTACGGTGTCTTCAGTGTGAAAGGCACGGATTTCACAATCGCGCCACCTCGAACGGCAAATACGGTGTGTAGCGCTGTCCGTCTGCCGAAATTATCAGCCCAGTGGTTTTCAGCGCACATCGCTGGACGTTCGGAGCGCGGCCAGCTAATGGCAAACTCCATCCCGTGATAAGTGTGGATAGTGTAGCGTGCTATATTACGCTCATCCTCGAAGTGGTCGGACGTCCCAAGGCCAGCCAGACCTCAACAGAGAGAGAGATTAACTAAACCCGGGTTGTGCGAGGAACCGAGTGCGCATTTTCGTGTTCAAGTCTGAGAACTGCAGTATAATATTAGTGTCAGTTGATTTGGGGTATGGAGAGATACCGAGCTCAAAGTACCTATAAGCTCGGATTCATATTCATATCGTTCTCATCTGCTATCCAACACGATACCTTCTATCCTGATGATCTGGCTGAAATGTTGCACCGCGTTATCCAGGGTGACCGGTGGAAGAACTTGAGTCGAAGGCGATTGTGATAATGACAATCTGTAATACAGATTTTAGTCCCTGGCATAAGAGTCTACGTTACAGAGCAAGGCACACCAATTCATGACCATATTATTGCGCTTCATGAAGAGAGAAACAGGGAAGCAAGGTGACCCCGTTATCCAGGGCGACAGGGGAAAGAGCTCGAGTTGAATTTGATTGTGGTGCTGGCAATCTGTAACTCAGATGTTAATCGCATGAATAAGAGTGTACGTTACAGAGCATGGCCCACCAATTCATGACAATCTTCTTGAGCCTCATGAATAGAGAAACGGGGAAGAGGGATGACCCGATATTTGCGCACGAGAAAGGCGCAAGGAACGTGGAAATGCATCGCATCCCAGCAGCATTTCCTGAATCTACTGTCGTAGAAGAAAGATAAAGAATGTATAGACGAATTGCATTAGTAGAGCAAACAGAGGTGTCCGAACGAGAGGGTGTGATAGAACCATTGCAGATATTCGGGAGGCCAGTGGGCTCCCAGTTGACGCTGAAGCCAATGGATAAAGACACATCGCGGACGGCGTCGAGTACTGCAGAGTTGTAATCAGCGTTTTTTGCATGTGTCGGAGCACGAGATGGTGGGGATGATTACAGTTAGAACCGCCGTGGGGGCGATTCGCAAGCCCGTATTTGTATCTTGTAAATGTCGCCGTGGAGGTGAAAGACGGTAGTATACAGGATCTAAATGCAAGAGCAAGATGAGAGATGCAGATACAGTCAGATAACGTATACGATGGAATTGGCACAAGGGAAAGGCGTAAGACGCCGGAGACGGCGAAGAGACCAGAAGGAGCAGAACGTCAAATTATAGCAATTGCAAGGCAGGCGAGAGAAATGCAGTAAACACAAAGGAGCAGCGAGTACGCACAAACGATCCCCGCGTAACTTCCCCGTTGATATCGCCCAGCTTCGCATACACGACACCCTCTCACCACTAGCTACCATTGCCTTTCCGCAGTGATTAGCTTGAACGAACTCGCTTTGTGTGACACAAAACAAGCACGACGAAGTACTTTCTGCACCTAGTTGGCTGGTCCTCGCAGTCACGCACCAGGCGCCGGGGTTGGATGAAACCCACTGAGCTCACGGCCGCAGGATGTGCTATGAACTGCAAATCAGCGACTCGGGCTGAAGGAGAACAGAATGCCAGGAGAATAACCAAATTAAGGACGTACCGCATGAATGCGCAGAACTCAGGCATGGGCGGAAGGGTCGTCGCAAGCCTCGAGCCTCGACGCGAGCCTGGTAATTCAGGTATATTGACCCCATAGGAACTTATCATATGCGCACATACTGCGGCGGGTGAATGCGTGCAATCAGGACGTTCAAGTCCTGCACTTCCGCAGAATTGGTGCGCTTTTCCAGTGTCACGAAGAAGCGATTGCCGACGAGAGACAAGCCAGCAAGAAGTCCAGATGTGAGGTGCCGGATGATGCCAACATACGGGAAGACAACAAGAAGAGGGAATTATTGAGAAAAGGCGAATCAAAAGAACGAGAGATGTGGAGTGGACACAGGGTGGACAAGACCCTCGTGTTAGCTCGGATCCTCGCTGTTGTTTACAAGCTCCCGCTCAACGCGAGGGCAGGCCGCCTCATCGTCGAAGTTTGGGGTTGCTCAGACACCTTGTAACACAAGATAACGAGCAGTGTGTTTTACAGAGGAATGTCTTGATGAGCCTCGGAGCGGGAATGCAAGAGCAGAAGGACCGGCGAGGCTGCTGGCGCCTTTCGGGCGACGGCCCGACGGGTTTCGTGCTCCGTTCCTGCTTGTGTCACGCCCATCGCTATGCATCCGGATTACCCGATTACATCTCCCCTTTCAGAACCTGGGGAGTGGTATGACCTACATGCTCATAAACGGATATCCTTGCGTTGGAAAAGCCAGTGTCGCTGCCCTCGATCCTTATTTCTGCACAAGCGACCATCCACTTTCTCAGCGCCATTCCAGACTGCCATCTTTTCCATGCCCTTCCCCTGATCAACATTCTAACTTGCACCAGTCACTGTAGCGGCCGCCCTCCGGGCGGTATTAACCTCTGCGTCTGCATTCGCTAGACCTTTCTTCGATGCGTGCCGTCCGCTTCTCCTCAAACAGCTTGGACTCACGCTGACGCTCCGCTCACTCCAAAATAGTCCAATCTTGGAGATCGCTTTCACCAACGTCCCCCTGGGCTTGTGCACACGTCATGTCCTTTGCGGGCTTCTTCGTGATACCACACAAGCCATAGAGTGCGTATTCCTTCTTCGCAGGTCGTTTACTTTGTTGTTTCCCTTTTGCCCGCCCTTCCCTTCGTGTTTCTACTGGCGGCGTCTCTGCTGCCTCTTTCCTTTATTTTCTTGCTATATTGCACTCCCGTGTGGTCTCCGTTAACCCGTTATACTTCCCATTCCCGTTTGCTCTCCTGCGCTTAGCTTGCCCTTCTTCAACTTCCTTCCTTTTACATCCTTTGCGCGTCGGATATTCGCATTTCGCTTGTATATCCATCTTCCTCCCACTACTGTGGCGTGCTTCCTGCCTCCTTCCCATCCCCTTCCTCGTGTCTTGTGTCTCTCTTGTCCATTCGCTCCTCTATATACGTACGCATCGCCCCCGTTTCCTAATATTGGTATTATTTTACACTCCCTCTCGTGTTTCCCTTAGTTCCTCCCCCCCCTCTCTATTACTGCACGTCCCCACCCAAGCGGCTCATGGACTGGCCCCTTCACTCTACCCTCCCTTTTCCTTCTCTCATTCTATAAAACCTCCCTTAGCCCAACATGTACACTTGCCTAACTTCCCCTTCTCGCTCTTGCTCTTTCTCCACTGTGTACCCTCATCGTCTTTTCCCTGCCGCCCTTCCGTCTATCACATTCATCGCCAATTCTTATCTTTGTCCCTTTCTAGCATATGAAATCATCATCGTTGTCACGATATACAGCTCTGGTAATTTGGAAAGCAAAAGAACATACGGGCCAGACCACGATGATCAGTGTGCGGCTCAAGTTCGGCTCCAGTCAGTCGTGACTATTCTGGGAAGCGCAGTGGCCCATTCAGGCAGGACCTAGACCATCGCTCCCGGACCCTTAAACACGGACTCAGCTCTACTCGGCTCTGCACCTCGCTGACCCCACGCTCATCAGCGCAAGACGGCCCCCGCGAGGTACCGAGAGGGAACAAACATCTGCTGGTTCTCACATTCGCGGCTAGCCTTGCGTGACGAACATCAAGACTCGATGACCATTTCTGGCAGCGCAGTGGCCCAAACAGGACAAGTTTACACGCTGATCAGAGCGGGATGCAGAGCCAACGGACCTACGCTGCTACTTGCCGTTCCGGACATTCATCGCACCTCGCTGACCCCACACGCATCTTCCATGAAACTACTGGTCTTCGCATTCGCCGGCCACCCCCGTGTTCCCCGCATCCCCACCACATACTTTGACTCGCGATTACAACATGCATTTCTGCGCGCATCTCCGCTCCACAAACGTCTGGAAGCGCTGTCAGCTGCATAGGAGGAGTCCACACACTGGTCAGAGCGGGATGCAACATCATTGGACTCGTGTTGTGATCTGCCGCTCTGGACATTAGCTGCTTAGCTCTGCATGCCTGTAAACAGCATATCAACGCCACAGTCTTGCAGCTGGAACTTCGATGATTCAACTTCGCTGCCTCGCTGCCTAATCTCATTGTCGCTGGAATCATCTTTCCTGCGCCTTTCCTCGTAGTCTCGAATGAACAGATACTCTGGATATGTATGGCCGTTAGGGCCCTCACAGTCACTGCTTTGTTGCGTATCTGATCGGACACATGCTGCAGTAGGGCAACAGCAGAAAGCCATTGCACACGTAATTCACATTAATAACACAATTTGTGTTTCCTTTCACTAGCTCCCTGCCTGTCTTTTTTCTAAGTCATCTAACTCGTATCTCGGTCACATGTAGAGATTGCTTGCTCCCCGAAGGCATCAGATCTAACTACATCGTTGTCACCGTTACACACACATTTTATTGTCAACCGGCGTCGCATACAATCGACTTGGTTGTCATCGCAAATCTGCGGTCCCGGTGCCCCGATGCCATGTATGCATGCTCGCTCGTGCGTTGCAAGTGTCACCGACTGGATGGACCTTCACACCTGTTAGAAAGTATGGATGAACCATATTCGCCTCATGCCATTAGTGAGTGAAGCGAAAATGAAATGAACACACCTGATAGACCTTCCTATTCAAGTGCTAAAGGTGGCCTTCGGCCTTCATCTCCAATTTTTAGGTATTATCCGGATAGTAGGGCAGACTGGAACCGATCAGCGTCTATCGGGGCGCAAGAGGGACAAATCTAGGATGATATTGCTCACGCACGTTCCAAACGCCTACCTAGCGGTTCACCTCGCAGTGTCAATGCTAATCAGAACGGGAGCCGAATTAGCGGACCTACCCTGCGATCTACCGTGCTTAACATACGTGCCCATATCCCGTTAGAACCTTTGTGGAGAGTCCTCGCCTTGATGTACAATTGCGCCGATATATACCGCCAGTAATCGTCTTTGAATCCCCACATTCCGAGATCCTCTTCACTCGAACATCCAAACACCTATGCCACCTCTACTTTTTTGGACAATATATCTTCTTATACGCGCTCTGGGTGAGCGTTGATGCCCGCGCCGTCAATACCACCATCCCATCCCATCCTACCTCCGCCATCTCCTCGTCCATCATCTCCGATCTCCCCAACGCCACCGTTTCACAAAGATGCAGTGATATCGACAACTGTCGAACGCTGAACCAGATCGTGGTCAGCTGTCTGTTGACGATCCTTGCGTGTGTCTGGTTCGCAGTTCACCGGAACATCCCCGGACCGGGGCGAACGCCTTCCGAACATGCCAACGTCTTCATCAAAACCGCCCTGCGGGCCTGGCATCTCGTGCTCCGATCCAGCGGGCATCACGCCCATCGCTATGCATCCGGAGTACCCGACTACATCGCCCCTTTCAGAACCTGGAGAGTGGCATGACCTACATGCTCACAAACGGATATCCTGGCCCTGAAATTGGCTGGAGAGCTCGAGAAGGCAACAGAGGCACAAAGGGAGCCACACTCGACGGCTTCAGATTCAGAGAGGGACGCGGGAGGGGTCGCGGGAAGTGCTGAGAGCGATTCGATCTTTGATGGATCTGCAGTTGTACATAACGACTCTGAAAAAGTCCAGCTGATCCAACGCCCTCCCAATACATCCCAATCCGGTGCCACATGCAAAAATTGCGGTGGGCGACAGTGTCAATGTGGCCTTGTTGCCGCTGCAGAGCGTGTAGAAAAAAAGGATCAGCGTGCGTATCAAATAATTAGCATTGAGTCATTGCTAATATCTTATGCAGGCTGGGGGAGATCACACGCTTTCTTCATCGCCATGGGTGGATTCCAGCTTCACCGCGGAAACCGACCACTACATCCTCTATCTCCGGAAGTCGTCGTCAAGCTTGTCGAGCGCGGCATCCTTGTCCTACCCACAGTGGAGGAAATCTCCAACCAAAGCAAAGGCGACGCTCTGTCCAAGGGAGTCGCCATCGTCCAGACACTGTGGTTCGTGATGCAGTGTATCGCCCGACGCATCGAAAAACTTCCAGTGACGAAATTGGAAGGTTATATTGTTGAAGAGGAGCTTGTAGGTTGGATATAGCGAGGAAGTCTAAGCTGATTGACCTCTGCGTAGGGAGAGCTGCCAGTGTTTATTCTGATAAGGATTGTAGGTAGGTTACATCTTGTATATATACGAAGAGAACGATGGTGTGATCAAGAGTGATCGTAGTGGCAATGAAGGTGTGATAATGGTAAAGATACTGCGGATAAGTAATACAGTAGTTGAGCAATACAGTCCATATGTAGAGTATTTAGTCCAGGTAGGGACGGCTCATTGTACCGTGATGTAGACGAACAAATGAGGTGATAGCACGTACTTCAACAGTTATGACACTTGCGTATACAGTCATGACTGTCGCCATGTACATCGCTTGGTGGGACAAGCCGCTCAACGTCAATTGCGCAGTCCGCGTGCCGGAAGAGGAGGCCAACAAAGATGTCATCAAATCAGTCAGCGAGGAGGAAGACAGGCAGCGTCGCAACGCTTCGATTTGGCGCCGGATCATCTTGGACGTCACTGGTTTTCAGTTTGTGGACTTGCGCGAATGCCCACGCGTCCCGACATTTTGGGCCGGGAATGCCGATGAAAAGGATGCCCTTACCGCCGACGTCATTGCCCTTGTGGTGGCGATGGCATTTGGCGCGGTGCACTGCATCGCCTGGTACTCCTCGTTCCAATCGGACCTCGAACTGCAGCTCTGGCGGTGCTCCGCCCTCGCCATCATCGCCGTTCCGGTCGCTTTGTCTCTGATAACCCTCAATTGCAGTAACGCCATTATAATTTGCGCCCTGTGGATGCCCATTGCCATCATTTACATCGCCGCTCGCCTCATCCTCACCATCCTCTCTTTTACATCCCTCAAAGGGCTCCCCGTCGCCGCATACCAGACCGTTCATTGGACCACGTTTATCCCTCATATCTGATCTCACTTTAATACACTTGTTACTACTTCACTTCCGCATCAATCCATTTATCTAAGTGTTCCATCGCGCCAATTCAATATTTAACCTCCATCGCATGGTAAGTGAGCATGCCTTGCGAACTTCGCTGAGAATATCTGAAGGCGTAGTAAAGTTATCCTGGAGGTAAAAAAGGATCAGAATCTAGGAATAGATTTAAATGGAGCCCACTGTGATGTGGTGCGTAGATGATGAACGTGCACGCGGGACCTCATATCGTTGAGGACATCAGTAAGCGTGGCTATGATTTGAAGGTTGCAAACCACCTTACTAACGGGCGGTCGGGATTGAATCTTCCTGCCCAAATCTTCCTGCCCCAACATCATCAGACTACTTCATAATAAGCATATTATAGTATAGAACATGAGTCAAATTTTAGTGGTATACATCCATGATATCGTCCGCTTCGTTCCCTACCGCCCGCCCACAGCGTCCTTAAGAGATCTAACAATATCATAAATCGGCTGTCAGGCAATCCAGTCAGCAATACATATAACAAAATAAAATAAAATAAAATCGCATACCTTACCCATCATCTTCGCCCCAGACTCCACTGCCTCTCAATTGACTCAGTCCCACCGGCGCCACCACCAAAGCAGGAATGCCCACCACCTCGCCACCTTCTTCCTCTTCTCTTCCTTCCTGCACCTCTCCCCGCTTCACGACCTCATAATCGCCCCACACCGGCTTCCGCATCCACCACCAGAACAGCGTCACCGGCCCCGAAAATACACTCGTCACCTTCCCCGTGCCGCCCTCTGCGCGGTACCACGATACGCACCGCATCAGCACTAAGCCCTCCAGCCGCCGCTGGATCCTGGCGTTATACGCGTCGCATGTCGTGGGCGTGACGGAAAATGAGGACGCAGCGCCGTAGGGGGCGGGGGCGATTATCTTGAGGATGTACTGCGCCTGCACCTCCATGAATATCACGGAGGCATGTCATGTCCCCGTGGTTAGTCCCGAGAGTCATGTCAGTCAGTGCAATGCTTGGATGATTGCGACTTGATAAGGAGATGAAGAGGGATGGGCGCGCCTGAGACCATGTAGAAGTTGGAAAGCCCCGGGACGGTCGTGCCCAGGTACACCGTGGGGCCGCCGTGCTCTTTGCACCACCCCTGAATAATCTTGCCATCGACGCCCCTCACGTGGGGTGGATACTTTTCTTACGAATAGGGATATCAGTATTCGTATTGGGTTTCGGCGGGCCGACGTAGAGGAACTTACAACTGTGAAGCCAGCCGCGAAGATGATGACATCGGCGGGGCTCGCCTCGCCTATGATCGCGGTCAAACGTCAGGCTTGCCGTCATGAAACGGAGATACATATGGCTGAACGCACCCTGCGTCGTCTCGAGCCCCGCTGGTGATCTTCGCCGCCTCGCCTCACCTGACCGACACATTCGGCTGGCCGAGCGGACGGAGGCAGCCAATATCGAGGAGTCTCTTGCGGCCAGGAGCTGTAGTTCGTTTGAATATGGAGGCGTATATGCGGGTGGGACGACAAACCTTAGGGATATACCACGATGGGGTGCGGATGAACTGGGCGACCTCGATAGAGATCCTACGCCAACGTGGGCCCACAATTGGTTCCTGTATACGCACCAGCCAGAGTCAGTCAGTCAGTGGGCCACCCGCAAGGTTGGGGTAGCACTCACACAGAAGACCCGCTTCTCCTTGAACTCAACGCCGTGCTTCGACAGTGCAGAGTGGAACCACTCCCCGCTGAACGCCACAAGGCACTCGATATCCGGGAAGCGTGGCTGCTCCAGGATCCCAATGGCACTTATCACTCTCGGCGTCCACCAACCTCTCCTCCAGCGCTTCGCCGTTGCGCAGTGTCTGCACACGGACATGATACAGCTGCTGTACTGTATTCCGCTACGCACCGACGGCGTGTGTGTTAAACGTTACGTGGGGCCTGAGACCGTGCTTGACCATGAGATCTGACCAGTATGGGTGCATTTTCAGTTGCGTTGCTTGGCCCATGTTCCAAATTCCAATGCGAGCGCAGTTCAGTCGAGGGACCGCACGGGAGGACTTGCACATCGGAGGCCGCGTCCTGAATCGGCATTACGGGTTAGATGTGATTAGACTGGCTTGGACGGGGAAATGGACCCGCTGGGTAGATGTTGGCCGGCCATGTCCCGCCGAGCATCAGAGGCTTTCGAATATCTGTGTCGCGAGAATGAGCACCGTATCGAAGCACCCATTAACTAAGCTCGAGACACTGACTGTGAAGTTCTCGAAGCCCAGTTTCTCCTTCAACGCAATCACAGTGCCGCCAGATCTACAAGGCAACAGTTAACTGTCAAGAGCTTAGAGGAAAGCAGACGTCACGTCACCGGCCTGTTGCATCTCCTAACTTAGGAAACCCCTGACCGCACGGCGGACAACGCCGATGGTTGACACCGCATTTGGCCCTCGTTCTCAACTCATTCTCGACGCTCGTTCACCATCAATTCTTGCTAGTCGCCGATTTCGATGTGTTATCTCATCTACCCTCACTCAAAACAGGTTCGTTTCGCCCGACCCAGCTCCAAGAACTATCCTGACGGCGACACGCTTCCAGTACTCTTCGGCCAATCTTCGGCTGCTGCTTCTATCCTTATGCCATTTTAGCCAAAGTCCAGTGTAGATGTACTTAGTTGAGCGTTTTCAGTCGTCGAAACTGTGTCGAAGTGAATCTGAGCCTCTGACTGACGCTGACAAATCGCCCGAACCGATGGGACCGACGCGTCCGAAACTTGAACATCATGTCCTGCCTCTCGGACTATGCTGCTATCGAGCTTAACAATCCATACGTCACGATGCTGCTGTTATCGACTGAGAGCTATTCCATTCTTCTCGATCAACGTCCTCCTCGCGCTGTGGTGTGTAGCTCGCGATGTCGAAATGGATCTGCGCCGCGTATCTCCGCCATACATCTGCCCGCTGATCAGAGCAAAAACCCAAATTAACAGGATCTACCGCTCTTCACACTGGCCGCTTAGTTCCGTGTGCCGCGAGCTTTCACTTTTTGTATGGGATGGTACTCGTATGTATCGCCAGTTTTTTTCTTTGAAGCCCCCGCCCCCCGAACATCTACGACTGTTTTCGAAGGCGTAGTGGCCCAATTTGGATTTCATGGCTCTGGAAGCTCAAAACGTCTACCTCGCGATGGACCTCGTGTTCGCCACGCAGATCAGAGCGGGACGCCACATTAAGGGGCAGACCCTGGGATCCGCCGCTCTTCACAATAACCGGCTAGCTACTCGTATTTGCAATTTTTGATATGCATCGGCACCTTGCTGCGCGATTGTGTTTATATCTATCGCCACCCGTCACCTTCAAATCCCCACCTTCTCTGATTCACAGACGCTTGCCCAATCAAACAACAATGCTGTCTCCTTTCTCTCGGACGATATTTCTAGTCATGATTGCTCTCAGTGGCGTCGATGCCCGCGCTGTCGACACAAACATCACTTCCATTCCCGCCGCCAACATCTCCACATTCATAATCTCCGATCTCACCAACGTCACCACCTCTCCGCAGAGCTGCACCGATATCAAGACTTGTCGAACGCTTGACCAAATCATCGTGAGCTGTCTCGTCACGATCCTTGCGTGCGTCTGGTTCGCCGTGCATCGTAACATCCCGGCACCCAAGCCAAAGCCATCCCAACATCCCAACATCCTCATCCGAACCGCCCAGCGGGCCTGGTCTCTCGTTCTCGATCAGAGGGAATCGGCCATCGTCTTCGTGGTAGCCTTGCTCGCGCCGGAGTGGATACTGGCTTGGGCACTACGACAGGCTCTCGTGGCCCGGAAATTGGTTGCGAAGCTCGAGACAGCCAGATTACAAGCAATAGACGCGCAAAACGGGAGACACTCAACGGTCTCACACTCAGATACGGACGCGGAAGAGGTGGCGGGGAGCTCTGATGGTCATTCGAGCTTCGACAGGTCTACAACGAGCCACACGGACGATGAAAATATTCAGCTCATCAATCGCCATCCCAAAACACCCAAAGCTGTTGACAAATGCGAAAAGTGTGCCGCGCCCGGCAGCCAATGTGACCTATTTGCTGCTGCAAAGCGTGTAGGAAAAGCAGATAACTGTACGTACAGGGTTGTTCAAAAGAACTATTGGCTTCATGCTCATTTATATCGCAGGCTGGGGGATGTCGCATGCTTTCTTTGCCATCATGGGCGGGTTCTGCTTCTGTGACGAAAAGGGGTCAATACATCCTCTATCTCCGGAAAATGTACTTGAACTTGTAGCGCGCGGTCACCTCGTCCCACCCACAGCGGAGGAGATCTCAAACCAAAGTAAAGGTGACGGGCTGTCCAAGGGAGTCGCCATCGTCCAGACATTGTGGTTTGTTCTGCAATGTATTGCCCGACGCGTTGAGCACCTTCCTGTGACGAGCCTTGAGGTAATGACCCTCGCATACACGGTCATGACAGTGGCCATGTACATCGCTTGGTGGCACAAGCCGCTCAATGTCGGCTGCGCGGTTCGTGCGCCAAAGGAGGAGATTGAAGCAGAAGACACACAAAAGCATGATTCAACTTTGGAGCGGATCGTCTGCTACGTCATGGGTGATCAGGACAGGTTTGTGGACTTGCGCGAATGCAAACGAGTCCCGACATTTTGGGCCGGGAAGGCCGAGGACAATGCCTTCTGGACCGCCGACGTCATTGCGCTTTTGGTCGCGATGGCATTTGGCGCAGTGCACTGCATTGCCTGGTACTCCGAATTCCAAACACCACTCGAACTGCAGTTGTGGCGATGGTCCGCAATCGCCATCATCACTGTTCCAGCCGCTCTCGCTGTGGTATTCATTGCGGCTATGTACATCAGTGATTATGTCGAGTTTGGGGTCACTACCATGATTGGTGTTCTGTACACCCTCATTGCCGCCATTTATATTGCCGCTCGTCTCATCCTGATCACCCTCTCGTTTACATCACTCAAAGGGCTCCCCATCGAGGCATACCAGACCATTCAGTGGACCACGTTTATACCTCATATTTGATCTCGTGTTAATAGTTTATTTACTGCTTCATTTCCATATCAATCCATTTATTCGTGCGGTCCAGATTCATCTGACAGAGCGTGCAGTGGGTTTGCGCCGAATAGCCTAAGGCACCAATTCAAGACGTTGACTTGCGAGTGATATTGAACCTCTTTTGTGTGGTAAGTGAGAATACCTTGCCAGCTTGCTGAGAACACCCGGTGTACGGCTTGACGTTCGGTAAAATCAGCCTGGAGGAAAAAGGAATCAGAATCTAAGAATGGGTTCAAATGCAGCCCCGCTCTGAGGTAGCACGAAGATACTGGTCTTGCATGTGGGACATCAAAACCTCATATCGCTCCAGACATGGAGCCGTTAGGGCTACTCGGGAGGCTATTGCGCTCCCGGCTGAGACAGAAGCCAATGAAGAAAGACGCATTGCTGAGCACTGCAAAGTTGTAATCAGCGCTTCGAGATAGTGGAGGTAGAGAAACGCGAGGGGTGGTGGGGTAGTTACAGTTAGAACCGCCCTGGGGGAGATTCGCAAGTTGGTATTTGTATGTTGTAATTGTCGCCATGGAGGTGGAAGGCGGTAGTATCCTGTAATGTGGTACGAAGTTGCTGAACATGCACCCACGACCGAGGATATCAGTAAATGAGGCTATGATTTGAAGGTTAACGTTGCAAACTGCATACGCAAGGGGCGGTCAGTATTGACTAAATCTTCCTATCCCAAGCATCATCAGTCTACTTCATAACAAGCATATTAGATTATAGGACATAAGTCAATTTAAGTGGTATACATTCCTGAGATCATCGTACTCCATTCCCTACCACCCGCCAACAGCATCCTTAAGAAACGAAACTACATTATAGATCGGCTCTCGGGCAATCCAGTCAGCAACACAGATCACTACAAAACCAGAATCGCATACCTTATGATTCAATATCTCCCAGATCTCCTTCGCCCCAGACTCCACCGCCTCCCAATTGCGACCCAGTCCCACATAATAACTATGTTAGAGCTCAGTCGGTAGGATAACGACTATAGATTGTCTATACCTAATAACTATGTTAGAGCTAGGTATAGGTCAGTATGAGTATGGAACGGAGTGTAAACGAATGCTCACCTCAGTCGGTAGGATAACGACTGAGGAAAGAAGAGACACGTGGTAACGAACATATATAGGTAGATTATGTAAGCGTATGTATTCAGTCCTGTGCGAGTTGTAATGTATGAACAATGAAATATCAACACTCCCCCTCAACGAGCATCACCTCTTGGTCCAATACCCAGCATCTTGCATAGTTCCCTGTGGCGTGGCGCGTGGAACGGTTTTGTGAAGATGTCGGCGAGATTCCGGTCGGATGGGACATACTCAGGTTGGATGACGGATTTCTGTACTTCTTCGCGAATCCAATGGTACGCCACGTTAATATGCTTGGTGCGGTTCGAAATCTGATCCGGAGTCTCGATCATGCGGATGGAGGAGGTATTGTCGATACGGAGGGGAGTTCCGTTAACTTGTTGAAAGGATAGGTCTCCGAGTAGTTGGCGGAGCCAGATGAGTTCACGGCCAGCATTTACAGTGGAGTAGTATTCCGATTCACCAGTGGACAGAGCAGTCGCGGTTTGCTTTCGTGAACACCAAGAGAAACAACCGCCGTTGTTAAGCACCATTGCATATCCTGAGATGGAACGTCCGTGGTCGGGCGAGTTGGCATAGTCGGCGTCGCAGTACCCGATTAGGGTGGGGACAGAGTTGGTGGACTTGCCGCCGAGGGTGAGTACCCAGTCGGATGTGGTCTTTAGATAGCGGACAATGCGAATCACGGCATTCCAATGTTTCTTGCCGGGGTTGGACGAGAATTGAGCCACGGATTGTACGGCCTTCGATATGTCGGGCCGTGTCATGACTGCAGCGTGGTTGAGGGTGCCGACTAGAGCCTGATACGGGTATCCGCGCATCGCGTTGATTTCGGTGGAGGTGGTCGGGCTGTCAGCTGTAGTGAGACGAGTTCCCATCTCCATGGGTGCGTATACCGGTCGCGTGTCGTCCTGTCCATATTGTTTCACAGTCTCGTTGATATAACGGCGATGAGAGAGTGAAATGGTACGGTTTTTGCGATCACGGATAATCTCGATGCCTAAGATCGGTTGGATTTCACCCAGGTCTTTGATGCTGACGTGTTTGCGGATTTGAGACTTGAGCAGCTCGACCTCAGTTTTTGAGTTGCAGTACAGACCGAGATCATCGACGTGTGAGGATAGGAACGAGATGGCATTGGGAGTGATGCGGATAAAAACACAGGGGTCCGCACGCGCAATGTGGAAACCGATGGATAGGAGGATGGATTTGAGCTTTTCGTACCAGAGGTGGCCCGATTGCTTTAGGCCATAGAGAGCCTTGAGCAGTCGCCAAACCCAGTCCTCTTTGCCCTTGGCTTCGTAACCGGGAGGTTGCTTCAAGTAGCAGGTTTCCTCTTCGGGCAGGGTGCTGTTGAGGAATGCTGAGTCGACGTCAATCACGTGGATCTCCCAGTCAAGGGATGCGGCGAGTGCAAGCAATAGGCGGATGGACTCAATTTTCGCGACGGGAGCCCAGGTGACATTGAAGTCAACTCCGGGGGTTTGGGTGAATCCCATGGCGACAAGTCGGGCTCGATATGAGGCAATCTCGCCGTCAGTCTTGCGTTTGACTTTGTAGGTCCACTTCGAACCAATAGCCTTGCGGCCCGGAGGGAGAGGGACGAGCTCATAGGTGCCAAGGCGTTGAATCACGTTGAGCTCGTACTGCTCCGCTTCTTCCCAGAATGGAGTGTCCGGACAGTTCATGGCTTGGTTGTGGGTCCGCGGTTCTTCACCAGCGGCTAAGTTCGCGATTTCATCCGACTCAGTTGATGCTTCTGGTTCCTCAGGGGTTGACGGCTCCGCTGTATTCAGTACTCCCCCTGGATCGGCAACAGGTGTAGTCGGGAATGGAACCCAACTTGACGTGTTTCCCATGCCTGGATTTTCCGGTGGCAGGTTGGCTGTGCGACGGGATGTTCGAGTTGGTTCGGTGAAATTCCGACGAGATTGGCGGGATGGATGAGCCATAGGAGTGGGAGTACGAGGGAGTGGAGTCAATGGTGAGAGAGGGGGTAGAGCTATCCGTTGAGCTCGGACAGGAGTGCGAGGTGGTGATTGTTCCCGAGGGGCTTCGGGATACAGTTCAGGTTTGGGTGCAGGATTCGAAATGATGTCCTCATGCGGAGTCACTTGTTTCGTGGTCGAAGCAGATGGTTCGGCTTTGATGGCTGGAACGAGACCTGGTTCGGACTGGAAAGATGACTTGAGTGAGCTGTAGAGGAATTGATCCTCCCCCTCAGCTTGGAAACTGTCACCCATAGAGGTATTTTCGTCAAATCTAACGCTGATAGCGCTGACGACGGTCCGTTTGGACGGGACATAGATCCGGTAAGCCTTTTGAGTGTCGCTGTAGCCTACAAATGCGCCTTCGTATGAGCGCGCATCGAGTTTCTTCCGTTTCGGGGAATTGTCGTAGACCCAGGCTTTGCAGCCAAATGGGCGGAAGAACGAGATGTCGGGTTTGTGGCCGTGGCGAACCTCGTAGGGGGTGGTGTCCTTGAGAGCGCTGGTAGTGTGACGATTCTTGGTGTAAGTGATGTAGTTGACAGCTTCAGCCCAGAGAAAGAGAGGGAGACCCGAGTCGATAAGGATAGTTCGAACTCGGTCGAAAATGCTACGGTTTTGGCGTTCTGCATCGCCGTTTTGCTCGGGGGAGTAAGGAGAAGTGGTCTCGTGGCGAATGCCATGGTCCTTGAGATACCGGGCCCATTTTTTCGAGATAAACTCTCCCCCGTTGTCGGTACGGAAAATGTGAAGCTTACTCCCGTGCAGTCTCTCTGCTTCGGCGAGCCAGTCCTTGAATGCGTCGAAAGCGTCGCTCTTTTTGTGTAGATAGGATACCCAGAGCCACCGCGATTTGTCGTCAGTGAACGTGATGATGTAGCGGGTTCCGTTGATAGTTTGGACGGGAGCCGGACCCCAGAGGTCACTGTGGACGAGGCCGAGAACGGTTTTAGCATGCCCGCTTTTAGAAGCTGGGAACGATGCTCGGGTGGCCTTGCCTTTAAGGCAGGCATCGCATACGGGAGGAGGCTTGCTCAACTCCGCCTGTGAAATTTTGGCGCCACGAATTGTCCCCTTTCGGATCATGCCGATAATCGCCTGATAATTCAGGTGCCCGAGCGCGAGATGTAGCTGCTCGAGTTTTGAGGCGGGAGTGCGTGTGGCCGTATACGAGAATTCGCGAGACGCGCGATGAGGAGTATCGAGGTGGTAAAGTCGGTCAGAGCCCATAGTCCCAGTAAGAATTACAGACGGCTTCGAAAGAGCCAAATCTATAAGTTTGCCTTTGTCCTTATTTTCGAAGCTGATGCATCTGCCATTGCCGAAAAGGGTGTAGCAGTCCGCGTTGTCGAGACGCGAGACAGAGATGAGGGTCGGCGACGAATTGGGAACATAGCAGGTATTCTTGAGTTTGAGACGAGAGCAACCACCCGTAGGTAGTTTGGCGAGCAAATGAGCTTCGCCGCGACCGGCGATACGAGACTTTCCATCTCCGAAGCCACTAATGGAGCCTGAAGAGGAAGTACTGAGGGATACGAAGTCGTCTCGATTTGAGTGAATATTTGATGATGTACCAGAGTCGATGATGGTGGATGGCGAGCTCGAAACTGTACGTGCACTGTACGTTGAGTCTTCTGCCGATGGGGGAAATGATGTCGAGGTATTCGAGTTGTCGTCGGACAGAGAATAGTCAGACAATTCGGCCACTGAGGCCATTAAACATTTCTCGAACTTTACATGATGCGAATCTTCGTCATCTGAACCTCCTCCCCCTCCATCCGTAGTGTGGTGGGCCTTCTCTTTGCCCTTCTTCCCTTTCCCCTTCCCCGTGTGCTGCCTTTTCTGACGTGGTCCTTGTCCTTCCTTCGCGCCGCCGGGGCCCCAACAGTCTCGAGTGTCGTGGGTCTCGCCCTTACAGGTACGACAGAATCTCTTTCCGCGCGCGCGAGCACCATGCTCTAGCGCGGCGAGGGCCGTTTCCTGTTTCTGGGCCTCAGAGGATTCACCGTCGGTGAGTCGACGTTTCTCCTCGAGGATGCCGTTGATAACTGAAGGGAGTGTGGTGGTAGTCTTCTCGATCTTCACGCCGGCGACGTGGTTGTTCCATGACTGGGAGTCAGTCGGGTCGGATGGCAGAGTCGAGAGGAGAATCGCGGCGGCAATATATGACGGGATTTCGAATTCGGCGTTGGCGAGGTAGCGTATGGCCTCCTGGAAGCTAGTGCAATGGGCAGCGACGTCGCCGCCGGCTGGCATTTGCTTCGTTAGACGGCGGAACCAGAGCATTATCGAGCCGGAGCCGGTTTGGCTAAACTCGGCCTCGAGTAGCTTCCAGGCGTCGTGTGAAGTGTCAGCATGGGCGACCTTGATAATAAGGTCGGATTTGATGCACTGCGTGATCAGCGCCTTCGCCATCGCGTCTTTTGCGTCCCAGGTCGAAATGGCGTCCGTGGTGATCAGGTTGGCGCTCGGTTTGGCTTCAGTGCCGCTGACTACACCCCACATCTGTGCCGTGCTGAATGCATTTTTCATCCGTATGAACCACGGGTAGTATCCTGCTTCGTTTTCTAGCCGGTCCACTTCATGCTTGGGGAAAATATGCGCCGCACTAGTCGGCAAGTCCCAGGGCATGGTTTCGTGGTGCTACTAGTATACGAGCGGCTGACGTGGCGATCGGAGGAGATGGTTGACAGTGTGTGAGTGTGTGTGTAGACCTTGAGGGTGCGCGAGAAGGGAATATTATGGGTATTTGTCGTATAGGATGCTCGTGGTACTGTTGACTGAGATGAACCGTTCTCGAAGTCACAATCGGAGGGTCATAACCTAATAACTATGTTAGAGCTCAGTCGGTAGGATAACGACTATAGATTGTCTATACCTAATAACTATGTTAGAGCTAGGTATAGGTCAGTATGAGTATGGAACGGAGTGTAAACGAATGCTCACCTCAGTCGGTAGGATAACGACTGAGGAAAGAAGAGACGCGTGGTAACGAACGTATATAGGTAGATTATGTAAGCGTATGTATTCAGTCCTGTGCGAGTTGTAATGTATGAACAATGAAATATCAACACCACAGACGCCACCGCCATCACAGCAATGCCCACCGCCCTCCGCACCTTCCTCGCCCTCCTCGCCCGCCTCCACCGCTCCCCGCCCACGACCTCATAGTCGCCCCACACCGGCCTCCGCATCCACCACCAGAACAGCGTCACCGGCCCCGGGAACACGCTCGTCACCTTCCACGTGCCGCCCGCGCGGTACCACGAGACGCACTGCGTCAGCACCGAGCCCGCCAGCCGCCGCTGGAGCTTGGCGTTGTACGCGTCGCACGCGGCGGGCGTGACGGTGACCGAGAACGCAGCGCTGGAGAGGACGGGGGCGATCATCTTGAGGATATACTGAGCCTGCACGTTGAGTAGTGTCTGCACACGGACGGGGACCGGCTGCTGTGACGCATCCCATGCCGACGACGTATGTGTTGAACGTTATGTGGGGCCTTACATCGTGCTGGGCCGTCAGATCTGACCAGTATGCGTGCAGCTCCGGCTGCTTAGCGCTGTCCGTCTGCCAAATATGTTCAGCCCAGTGGCCTTCATGCGCACCCCACTGAATGTTTGGAGTGCGGCAAGCTAATGGCGAGCCCCGCCCCGGCATCAGTGCGGATTGCGTAGCGTGCTATGATGCCACACTCACCCTTGAAGCGTTCGGGCGTCTCGAGGCGAGCCAGACCTCGACGGAGAGAGATATCAACTAGACCCGGGCTGTGCGAGGAACTGCGCGTTTTCACGTTCGAGCCTGAGAGTTCGTCTAATATTAGCGTCAGTTGGCTTGGACGGGTATAGAGATATTGAGTTCAAATTACGCATTCGCTCGGATTCAGGTTCGTATCGTCCTCGTCTGCCATCCAACGCGATCTCTTTCAAATACAATGGTCTGAATGCTGCGCCGCGTTATCCAGGGCGACAGGTGGAAGAGCTCGAATAGAAGGCGATTGTAATACTGACTATCTGTAATACAGGCTTTAGTTGCGGGCATATGAGCGTATGTCATGGAGCAAGGCGCACCAATTCATGACAATCTTCTTGCGTCTCACGAATAGAGAAACGGGGAAGCACGGTACCCCGAGGCTCGCGCATGAGAAGTGTGCAAGGAACGTGGTAAAGCATCGGATCAGCAATATTTCTGGAATCTGCTGTCGTAGGGGAGGGGTAGGTAGTGCATAGATGAATTGCATCCGCAGAGCAAACGGGCGCGTCCACGCGAGAGGGCGTGATAGAGCCATCGGGACTACTCGGGAGACCAGTGGGCTCCTAGTTGACACCGAAGCCAATGGAGAAAGACGCATCGCGGACGGCGTTGAGCGCTGCAGAGTTGTAATCAGCGTTTTTTAATGGAGAGGAGCACGGGATGGTGGGGGAGAGAAACGAGAAGGATGGTGGAGGACGGTTAAGGTTAGAGCCGCCAAAGGGGAGATTCGCAAGCCTGTATTGACATCTCGTAAAGGTCGCTTCGGAGGTGGAAGACGATAGTATGCTGGATCTGAATACACGAGCAAGATGAGCGAGACGCAAATGTGGTCAGATAATGTATGTGATGGCACTGGGATAAGGGAAGGGCGTGAGACGCCAGAGACCAGAAGAGACCAGAAGGATCAGAGCGTCAAAAGACGGCTATTGTAAGACAAGCAAGGAAATGCAGTAAACCCAAAGGAACAACGAGTACGCACAAACAATCTCCGCATAGCTTCCCCGTCGACATCGCCCAGCTTCGGATACTCGACAGCACCTCACCACTAGCTACCATTGTCTTCCCGCATAGATGTACTTCAAAGGACCCGCTTTGTGGGACACAAAACGAGCACCACAAAGGACTTTCTGCACCTAGTTGGCTGGTCCTCGCAGCCATGCAACAGGCGCCGGGGTTGGATGGAATCCACTGAGCTCGCGGTCACAGGACGCACTATGAGCTGCAAATGGGCGACTCGGGCTGAAAAGGAACATAATGTCCTGATGATGGCAGGAGAATGAACAAGTCAAGGACGTACCACGTGAATGCGCAAATGTCGGGCATGGGCGGAAGGGCCGTCGCAAGTCTTGAGCCTCAACGCGAGCCTGGAAATGTAGGCGTATTGACCACGTAGGACCTCATGACATGCGCACATCCTGCGGCGAGCGAATGCATGCAATCAGCATGTCAATTCCAGGACTTGCGCGGTCTTGGTGCGCTTTTCCAAATGACGAAGAAGTGTTTGGCGATGAGAGATAAGTCGGCAAGAAGTTCAGATGTGAGGTGCAGGATGATGCCCACTTGGAAGAAGACAACGAGAAGAGGGGGTTATTGAGAGAAGGCGAGTCGAAAGAAGGATAGAGGAGACCCTCGTACTAGCTCGGATCCTCGCTGCTGTCTGCAAGAAGCAAGCTCCCGCTTGACGCAAGGGTAGGTCGCTTCATCGTCGAAGTTTCAGGCTATTTGGACACTTTTTAAACCAATATAATGAGGTGTTTGTTATACAGAAGAATGCGGTCGATGAGCCTCGGAGGGGTGTAGCGAATGTAATTTGCTACGACTCGTAACCACGTGATACCCAAGAATCACCCCGTAGATTCTACGTCGTTCTTCCTGCTCGAATGATCTTATCTATTCTATTCTATCTCATTCCTACACCTTCAAGTTCTTTCTCTATCATACTTTATGATATAGCCCCCATTATGCGATAACCTATACTGTACTAATCGTAATGGTTCGGCAGGCCTTGTGACCTGTGACTTTTTCGACCAGTTCGGCACACCGTCAGGTCGGGCTGTGACCCGTGACATCAACCAAATTTCGTCTTCGGCAGGGGGCGCCACCGGGAGATCCTGGATGCAGATTTGAGCCCCTGAATAGTCTGAGACACGACCGTAATTCATCAGTGTAGCGTGTTTACATCTTAGCCATGCTTACGGTGTTTTAAATATAACGTTGACTTTGCGAAATTGCGGCTGGCCGGGTTTAATAGAAAAATTGCAATAATTGAGATTTAATTACATTCACCGCCCTCCTCCCACTACACAATGGTCGACTCTTCTATGATTGCGAGTTTACAAAAAGTCCACCCATCCTTTCGCATTCCTACAAATGTAGTAGAGGCAATATTGCCTGGACCCTCCCTATCTGTCATGGACTTCCTCGAGTTCAAGCTGCCCATCATCAGCTCAGCATCACGGAACCTTTCACCAGCGACATTCTTCAGCACACACAATGCAAACATCTTCGAGACCAATGTACTGCAAGGAATGGCGGTACCATCAGAGAGGATCCTGAAAGAGCTCGGTGAAGCTTGCAAGACTTCATTAGCGGAAGGAGCCAACTCTGTGGTATGTGCTCACCTCGCCAGAGGAAAGGACAAGTGTGTCCCTCTATGGTCAGTGCCGTTGTGGATGGAGGTTTCAGAGCTGCGTAAAGGGCACCGGGCAGTATGGACAGAGGCGGATGACTGCTTGCAAGCACGTCAGAATTCGAGGAAGGAGAAAGGCAAAATGGAGTCTCACCGTTTGATTGAGGAAGTGTATGGGTGTCTTCAGGGCCTTGGATGGCACGGAAAGACGAAGGGATTCTCAAACCAGGACCCTATTTCATCACTGGCAAGATTTGCGACACGACAGTGGTTGTCAGATGCGAATGAAGACCAGATGTTGGACCTACTACGTACCGATATCCGACGTGATTCATCAAACCCTCGTGTCTCCATCAAAGGAACCCACTTCATGTCCAAGCTTGCTGAAGCCTATGGGAAACGTGATACCAGCTATGCTGAAGCACGCGCTTTTGAAGCTGTGTGTGAAGCTGGGGAGGGACTTGGTGATGGAACATACCAGCAACTTGCGACAGTGACGCACAGGGATGGACATTGGCTCGCAGTGGTGGTGGATGCTGAGAATGACCAGGTTTTATATGGCGACTCCTTTGGCGGCGCAATTGACAGTGAAATGAAGACGGTCCTGATGTGGTGGACTCAGCTTCACACGGGCAGAACATTCTCATTGGTGCAACTCACCTTGACATATCAGATTGATGGGTATTCGTGTGGACTTTTGGCCTGGAATGGTGTTGCGCACCACCTTTACCCGTTAAAGTATCCTTTGATCAAAGCTGATGCGGTTGATGACGGGCGGTTAGAGGTTCTGTTGAAAATTGCGAATCATCATCAGGATCGAGTATGTGTTAATCACAATAAATGGAAAAGACACTCACACATTCACCCAGAGCTTTGACGTGGTTGCACAAACTTATCAATTCACGTTCTGCCACACATCGGTGGACTTGTTTCTTGGAGCCATACCAAGGAACAAGAATGACTCGGGGTCCACCATAGACGTCTCGGAAATCACAAATGGCACCCTAGACAACATGTCAATGAGCTTGTGCGACTCGGATCTCGATGATGAAAGCTTACCGGATGTCAATGATACATACAGCGTGGAGAGCGACCCATCATCCTCCCGTGCAGCCTCAACATCTCCCGTCTCATCCAGCTCGTCTGTATCACTCCTCAAACAGCCTTCCAGCCGGCTCTCGAAACTCCTGCGCGCTCTGTCTAATCCCCGCACTCCCTCGCCTCCTCCCCTGGTGTCCTTCCGGAAGTCTCAGAAGCGTACCGCAGATGGCGCGAGCCAGAGCCCAAGTCCGCCACCTAGCCCTGCCAAGAAGAAAGCGCGGATGACTGTCAAGTCAGCCATAGGATCAGCTATCACAAACGGCAAGCCCAAGGGGCTAATGAAATTCTTTGGTCAGTGCACGAAGGAGGAACACAATGCTCAGGTACAAAGGTTTACCGAAGAGGCCAATGCCGATACCGAAGCAGACACCAGTCGGTCCGAGGCAATCAAGAGAGCCGCAGACCAGAAGTTGACGGAGGATGCACGCATGCGAAAGCAGAAAGAACGAAAGCGCAAGCAAGAGGATGAGGTCCGGAATGGCGAGCGATCACCCGGCGGCACCAAACGCAAGGTGAGTGCCCTACAGAATCCACCATGTTCCATGTGGATGCTAATTCAAATCATCAGCGCACTGAACTTGACTCTGATTGGAAAGACCGCACCTCGACACTGGATAATGCTGCTGAGCTGTCACGGCCAGCTCGAAAGGAGCGTGAGATGGCGCGTCTCAAGAACAAAAAGCCCCAAGGACGGCCACGCAAGGATGAAAATCTGCCAAAGCCAGCCAAATACATGAATTGGCACGCTCCATTCCTGTGGGATGACATTGCTGAAGCAGCATTACATCCGTCAGTTGGATATGGCATGAGTTCATCGAAAATTCGTGACGTACTTGCGACCAAGAATCCCAAGCGCTTCGGGAAGATCGCGAGGACGACAATTGACGGGTGGATCGACAGGACGGGCGATAGACCACGCTGGTCTGATGCAGCGATGCTGATGGCAGAGGATGGTAATCATGTGAAGGGTGGTAGAGGAAACTACGGCGTATTGGTAAGCCCACCCTCACTTAAGAGCAAGATTGTAGGCTTACCTTTCTTAAATCCAGGAACGACACCCGCTTGTGGTCAAGAGCATCATCGAAAGCTTGGTGAGGCTACGTGCAGAGGGTGCACCAATGACTCTGATAACCATGCGCGGGATCATTGTTGCCACCATACTACGCATGGCACCTCAGGTATTCGAGACGGCGCGAAAAGACGGAAGTGTCTTCCGGTGTTCTGACTCGTGGATGCGGGACTGGCTGCATCAGACGCTGCACTGGTCGGAGCGCAAAGCAACTCGTGCTGCTCACAAACTGCCAAAGGACTGGGAATGTCAGACCGAAAAGTCATTCTTCCGAATGGCACATGATATCAAGGAGCATGACATACCTGCAGAGTTACAGGTCAACACCGACCAGTCCCAGGGAGTTTTTGCGCAGGGCTGTAACTTTACGTGGGCACAAACTGGGTCCAAGCAGGTCCCCGTCATTGGTGCCGAGGAGAAACGCGCAATGACCATCGTGGCATCCGTCTCCGCCAGTGGTGTCTTGCTTCCATGGCAGGCCATCTATGAAGGCAAGACAGCCCGCTCGCTTCCCAAGAAAAGTGCGAAGAACTACAAGGATGCAGAAGCTGTTGGCATTCAATTTGAGTGGTCTGGCAATGGCTCGTACTGGTCAACTCACAAAACAATGCATGAGCTTGTCGACAAGATTATTGCCCCATACTTCGACGGGCAGAAGGAGAAGCTGGGCCTTCCACTAGCCCAGAAGTCGATCTGGCAGATTGATGTGTGGTCAGTGCACCGAAGTCAAGAGTTTCGAACATGGATGAAAGAACATCACCCAAATATCATCGTCCACTTCGTACCAGCTGGTTGCACTGGCGTCTTCCAGCCGTGCGACGTTGGTATCCAACGGATCATGAAACACTCCCTAAAACGATCCTGTCACCGCGACATCGTAGACGAAGTTCTTGGGCAATTGAATGCGGAGAAAGAAGTGGTGATCGACAAGACAATTGGTGTCTTGCGTGATCGCACTCCGACTTGGCTACTGGAGGCGTACACGACACTGAAATTGTCAAGAAGGTCAGTTGATTATTACCCATCACAACTAAATAACTACTCACAAATATGCAGGCTTTCGAAATGTGCACCACCGGTCCATTCAATCTCTCGCATACCAGCCTGACAAGTTTTGACGCTAGAGAGAAGTTGAGGAACATGAAACATACCAACCCTGTGTTCTGGGAAGAGCTGAATGCGGGAAGGCCAGCTGAGCCCGTCGTGGGTGAATCTGTCATCGAAGATGATGTCGTCGCTGAGTTTGAACGGGATGGTGTGGTTGCTGCCCTTGAACGGGATGAAGACGACAGCGACCTGTCATGTGAGGTTGTGGTTGCCAGCACTGTGACGGGTAGCATTCCGGAAGGTGTTTGCAAGAAGAAGGGAAGATTTGCTTCCGCCGCTGCAGCCGAGTCAATTGACTACGAGGAGGAAGTGGAGAATTGGGCAATCACTATTGGTGTTGAAGAGGGCTCAAGTAGAGCAGCGGGAAAGCGAACAGTTAAACCAAACCCCAAGTACTCGGGCGTCCAGTTCTGGCAGCATTAGATGTAGATTTATATCAATGAACTAAAGACATGTGTATGTGCGTGCAAACCACAAATCTGGCGGGCAGCTGTGTTAAACAGCGTCACATGTTTGTATTCCCGCGCCACTTGCGCGACGACGACGACAATCGTCGCGAAAGTGGCCCGCGCGCTGTAAGTGCTAGTAAGGGGCAGCAGATGTCCAATGATGGGGACTGGCTATACCTCTCGCTGTTGCGATTGTGTTCGATCCGAGGGGTTGTACTTGAGACCTTGGGTGTGGGGAGTTGGAGGCGGAAGGGAGAGTATGTAGTAGGTATAGGAGACGAAAGGAATGTGATATAAACGAATGTGAGGGGGGTCCGAGGGAGTACGAAGTGATACGATGTGAAACGAAACGAAACGAAGTGAAGTGTAGCGATCCGAGGCGATCCGCAGGCTGGCGGAGCGGTAGCGGGTCTCACAAGCGGATAGGTAGGTGCGGAGAGGCGGCGGATGCGACGGATGTGACGGATACGAAGCGGACAACACAGGAAACGACGAGACACAGACGATAAGCTCGTAAACTCGAAAGCGAGCACACACACGAAGGGGGGAAGGTAAGTTGTTATTGTGATGCGACATAAGGTCGCTTAAGTGTAAGGAATGAATAGGGAAGGTCCGGAACGTGTCCGACATGAGTTCTACACGTGTATGAACCGGTCCGGAAGCTGGCGAAGCGATATACGACAAGATAAGTAAGTAAACAAAGAAATGTCCGAAATAAGCGGTAAGCGGCACGTTGCAAGCGCATGCGGATCGATCCCTGAACAATAAGTAATCATACTAGCGGATCCACGAGGCGCTACGGTCCGGCTAGGCGTTCCGCATGCGAAAATACCGGTAAGTCTGTAATATCCCGGAGCATCGTACATGTCTAGAAAGCATCGGTATGGAACCGGACGCGTTGGCGGCGAAGCGGCGGACTCGGAGGTGACTCTGGTACGTGTTCCGCGTCTCGGATGCGCGGTACGGGTCCCGGTTGAGTACGGATAGCCTCGGAACATGCGGATGCGCCTCGGATGTGTCGCGGAGGGAAAGGGAGTATGGTACGAAGGTGGTAGCGAGTCGGGGAGTCGGATCGAGCCTGTAACACGTAGGAATGTGTCCTGTGATACCCAGAGCATGTCCATGCTCTACAGCGCTCAACGCGTGCTCGTTAATTACTTTTTAGTGTGTTTGCCCCACTTTTAGTAGTTTGCACATACCAGAGCGCGATTGTGGCTCTTCCAGGCGCAATCTAAGGCGATTTTGGCGATTTTTCTCAACTTGTTTGTAGATTTCGTCAAAATCACTTGTGACCTGTGACATGGACCAATTTTCGTCTTCGGCAGGAGGGCCTGTGACCCGTGACCGCCGAATCATTACGATTAGTACAGTATAAGCTACCTGTATTGTAGCTAGAAGAGACCAGACATCGGTACTCGAACCCAACAGCGAATATCTTGTGCAGTTTCCTACCTGCGCTCCCACGCCAACTTACTTCGACAACCCGACAATCGACCGTGTGAAAACCTCTGGTTCCACATATTTTGAAACTCCCGTTTTACTCTCTACAATCCTAGGCGACAAAATCCACGGTTTGATCTCCTGTCGACAATTCTACTAGGACAACAAAGAAATGGCTATTACTCGTGCTACCCGAACCACGCGTGCGAGATCCGCGAGATCTGCCTCACTTCCTCCGTCGCCCACTTCGAGTGGTGTGGCAATTCCCGAAACCATTCCGACTGAACCTAATGCCCAGCAGGCAGAAGGGGACGTGAATGATGATGCGGATAGAATGGATGCGCAAGACCTTGTGGGTCCTCTACGCAACACATGGGCTCGCAACCCAATTCTGATTCGCGCTGTTGTGCCGGAAGGCGCACAGCAAGATGGAGCCCCTGTAGCTATGGAGCTCGAGACAGCCGATCCTGAGGGGTCGGCGAAAGCTGATGGCGATAGCAACACGTCGGAGTCTCAAGTAGCAGTAGACAATGAGGTCTATGTTACCCCAAAGAAGAAGCTGCCACTCACATTCGTAAACGCACCCTCGGCGCTGATGGATGGCAGTATACTGTTCCCTAAGAGCCTCGAGAAAGAGAAAGCTAGGAAGGATCCGGTTAAAGCTGGCGCACCGAGAGGACACCGACTTACAGAGGATCGAGTCTTTGACTGGTATGAGTCAAATGATGAGGATGGGCCCGGCCCGGTACCTAGATTTGAAATAAAGCAAGAGCAATTCACCCCGATCTTGCATGGTGACCGTGGCGGAGCCCCTGTTGTTAATGGACAGGCCCTTGAGAAAATACTTGGTGGAACAAACGCGGATAAAATTCTGCGCAGCCACATGCTCAAAGTACCGAACTCGGGTACGGCCGCCAGAGACAATGGGGGGAACCCAGATAGCTCAGACGAAGGGAGCGCCAGTAGTCGTGGTTCCCGCAAAAGCATAAGCGGGAAGTACAAAAGACCTACGCGTCCCCGTAAATCGCGATCCCCAGACAGAAAGGAAGAAGGATCGAAGCCCCGAATTAGAGCTCGATCCCCAGTTCGGATTCCCTACCTAGAAAAGGGCAAATGGAGACACATTAGCGGAGTAGCTGATCCATCGGACAAGGAAAATCAAATACAGAAAGATTACCTTATCGCATTGGAAATAGATAAGCTTGAGAACAAGCTAGCTGTGCTTCGTGCTGATAATCTCCTAAATAACGGATCTGGTGGCACTGAGACTGTGATGGCCGCGGACGTTGCTCCGAGACCAACAGCCAAACATGTGAAAATATTACCTTCAAATGGCCGCCACGCTACTCAGAAGAGTGCGGCTGATCTAAACTTCCTGTTTGGCTCCAAAAAGGCGTCGTCCCGACTGCCGGAGAAATCTGGGATGCGACGAGCAATTCACGGTGATCCTAATGGGGGATCTGAACCCCCGAATGACTCAAGTGAGTCGGGGAGTTCAACGAGTGACTCGGACCATCCTGCAAAGCCTAAGAAAGACAAGAACCGTAAAAGCGATGACTCGGACGATGAGTCGGACTTACAAGGACATCGCATCTTCACGGCGGAACCCGAATCTGATCATGCCTCTGACTCGGACGGAGTGAAGCGCCGAAAGAGAGATAAGCGCCGGCGCCACAGGGCGATGCTGGCGGCGTTAAAATTTCAACAGACATGGTTGAAGGACGATCCCTCTGCTAAATATGGGGGAGAAATCCAGGCGAGCGTGTTCAAGAAATTTGTCCGAGAGTGCCGTCTATGGTGTAAGACTGGGAGATTAAGCAGATCTCAGTCAATCACTGCTGTCGGCAAATACTCGACTGGTAAAGCCTATCGGTTCTATGAGCGTGATGTACTGCAAACTGGACAGAAATTCACACTCAATACCTACTTTGAAGCCCTGTTTGATTACGTCTTCCCGCCGTCCTTTAGAATGGATCAGCGGGATCGTTTTGATGAGGCACATCAGAATGGCCAAAAAGCGATTGACTTCTTACGGAAACTCCAGGATATCGCAGATACTATTGGAGATTTCGATGATGAGGACGTAATACTAGGATTCTGGAGACGATGCAAACCTTACCTGAGGGCTGAGTTTGCACGGATAGGGCTAGAACCTGGTGAAATAAAGATGGGAAAATTAGAAGACTTAGTGATCAGGTTAGAGAACGCTCAGCTGATAATTGAATCGGACAAGAGGACTGGGTCAAATAGCACGAGCACTGCCAGACCTGAAAGGACTGGCAAGCCTAATGCTCGACCGCCTCGTCCTAAATTCGGCGATAGCTACTCCAACGCTGACACACACCGGGAGCCATATAAAGGTGCAGCCCGGAAGCCGTTTACCCAGCAAAAGAAACCATTCGAGGCTAGAAAGCCCATGGACCCAGAACGGATGAAGAAACTCCGCGAGGAGGGTAGATGCTTCAACTGTGAATCTAAGGACCACCTGAGTAGGGACTGTCCGAAAAAATCTAATATGAAGCCGCCGTCCGCCGCATGGAAATCGCCGGCCAGAGTCAATGCAATTAACGTTAATAAAACGGATGACTCAGCTATCAATGCATTGGAACATGGAACGAACCTAGGAATATTCTCAATTAGTATTGGAGATGAGATCGTACACCTACCTCTGGTTGAATCGGAGACGCCTGAATTACTAGCCGTAAAAAACGAGCTGTTACAGCTGCGAACTCTCGACCTACTTCGTAGTGCTGTTCCGTTCGCGTTCGACCAAACAATCCGCCCTGTGAATGATCTGTATGCGTTAGATAGGTTCGACTTCATAGAGTATGGAGGACCCGAAACATTGCTGTTAATAGACAGACATACCAGAGACGACCATGTACTATACTACTCCATGCTCCGAGACCCGGACTTTGACCTGCTGCACTGGTTGCATGTTGAAAAGTCGAAGGTCTTCGAGTGCATGCTGCGCAGACAGACTCCCGTGGAGGACGATGGAATGCCGGAGCTGGACTTGGATCCGTATACGAGTGATACAGACTCGGACATCTCGTCTGAATCGGACGACTCTGATGATGGCTATGAAAGCATTAATGCGCCTGACTATGATCAGTGTCGTACAATTAATACATGTAATGAAGAACTTCGCGTGACTGACCAGTACTGCAATACACCTGTCTTCGTTGGTGCGCTGAAAGTGAAAGCGCCACAAGTGGGCGCAGAGAAGCTCGAGAGAAATGCGGCCTATGTCAGAGACAAGGGTACGAAGCTGCCGAAACCTATAGTAATAGTATCATTCGTCAATGACAAGCCCGTTCGCGCGCTGCTCGACTCCGGATCGCTGTGTGACTTCATCTCAACCACAGTGGCGGATCAGCTGAAGCTGAAGCTCGAACCACTCGAAATTCCGCTGCCGCTACAACTCGCCGCGTCGGGATCTAGGAGCAAGGTTAATTACAAGGCTACAGTTAGCTACAAGTACCTGGATATAGATGAGAAACGTACCTTCTACATCATGAATATTGATTCATATGATATGATCCTGGGGACTCCGTTCCTGTACCAGCATCAGATTGACTTGGGCTTCAACCCGTCGCGTGTTCTGGTACGAAGCAACGCGAGCCTACCGATTGACGCCGAGCAAGTCGTCCGGCTAGAATCGAGAGCTACCCAAGTTGCGGAGACATATATAAATCAGCTTAGGAATGAACTCACCGCTTATGCAATGGAAATCTGCAAGACAGCGAGTCAGACGCCGCTACCGCCGCTGCGTGGTCAATTTGACCACGAAATACCGCTGATAGATCCGACTGTGGTCTATAAGTGGCGCAATGTCCGCTGTCCCGAAGCGCTGAAGCCTCTCTGGAATGCGAAGCGCGAGGACTACTTAAAAAGCGGACGGTGGGAATTTAGGAGCGGAAAAAGTGCGGTGCCGCTATTAATCCAACCTAAATATGATAAGGACGGAAAGATTATTGGAATTAGAACTGCGTGTGATACTAGAGAACGAAATCTGAACTCACGTAGGCTGTCATCGCCGTTGCCGGACATCGAAGCTATCTTAAGGAACATCGTCTCGCATCTGTACCGCTCATTAGTAGATGGGAAAGATGCGTACGAGCAGCTACGAGTACTGCTACAAGACGTTGATAAAACGCTGTTTTCCACGCCAGATGGAACGATGATTAGCAATGTGATGCAGATAGGCGATTGTAACGCATCTGCCACTTACCAATCACTAATGAATCACATATTTGGTGAATATATTGGCGTGTTCATGGAT
>KV417796.1:37235-62038 GCA_001630335.1 Athelia psychrophila
ACCCAAGCTCATGGCTACAGACCAGAGAAGATCGATGTTATGTCCATCGAATATATCCAATAGCGTATTACCCCCGATATAGTATTTCATACTATCTCTTTCTTGAACTTCCACATCCTTACTCTATCTTATCTTATCTATTCTAGTAAGTTCGTCCTTCTTGCTGCATCTTAGATGCCCCACTAAGAACCCATAGTGCACCAATGCTCAGCATCGTTTAATGTAAGTGATGTATGTGGGAGACTCACGACGTGGCGTTGTGAGTAAGTCGCCGTAGGAGTTATAGTCTTGGACCTATGTGCATTCTAAGGTGATTTCGCGTTCTAATCCAGGCTTTACCTGTGTGGGTAGCGTCATAGTTAAAGAGGCAGGAGCCTCTGGCAGAGGCACGATTAGTGGTGGTATAGAGGTAGTAGTTAACGTCGTAGCAGCCCCTGTCACAGGAGGCTCAAAGGAGGGCTCCTAAGTCGCTGTCTAAGCCGAACCTCACGTTATGCAAGTCGCCGGAAACGGAACTCGTACCGTCGCTGCAGCGGTGCCATGTTTTCCCGGGTTCTAGAGGGTTTTGCGCTAAGACAGCGGGTGGCCCCTGCCGTTATCCCTCTAGGAGCGGGCAGTTCTAGAAGTTCGGCAAAGAAGCCGGTTGGCCCTGTGTCATTGAAATTCCAGCAGCCTGAGGAAGAAACTCCGCTTGTGTCAATTGAACAATAATCTTAAAGGAGGAAAACGATCGGAGGGGAAGTACAAAGACGACCGCGAAGAGGTCGGAGACAGAAAATTGTATGTCGAGGGAGGGAAGGGTACACCAGAAGTAATAGGGTAATAGGGTATAAAAGAGCATACAAGAGGCCGAAAGGAACACAAGAAGGGTTAAGAGACGGATAATGACACAAAGGGATGAGTTCGCCTAGTCCCTAACCAGATAGGTGAGATGGGTGGGTAAGTGTAGTAAGAGCGAGAGGAAGAAAAGGGCGAGCGATGGGAGGAGCAGAAAGGGGACGACGGAAAGAAAGGCAGCGACAGCGAATATCTTGTGCAGTTTCCTACCTGCGCTCCCACGCCAACTTACTTCGACAACCCGACAATCGACCGTGTGAAAACCTCTGGTTCCACAAGGGGGAAAGTAAGAGCAAAAAGACCGGCCAGATCGGGCCGCCTTCTGCTCGACGGCCTTCTTTGCTCCATTCCAGCTTGCTCCCAACTTGCTCCAGCTGGTCGCCCACTTGTCGCTATGCATCTGGGTTACCCAGTGACATCTCACAACTCGTGCTCATAAACGGACATCCTAGCGTTGGAAAGGCCACTAGTATTGTCTATCTCGTGATCCTTGTTTCTGCCACACATGTGACTGAGCGCCATTCCAGTCTTTCATGCCCCCACGCCGGTACTTATGTGATTCTTGCAACTGTCGTCCTTCGCCAGACCTTTCGTCGGTACATGCCATCCCCTTAGCCTCAGGGCTGATTCTCCCCTCCTTACAAAATGGCCCAAGATCTCTCAAAACGCGATTCTTCGCCCACTTGGGCCGGGATTCGGGAGATCCTCGCCCGTCAAGATCTTCAAGGGTTTCTTCGCGACCACTAAGTGCGTATTCCTTCTTTGCGGGTCATATAACTTGTTATTAGAATTTCCTCCTTTTGCTAGCCTCCCCTTCATGTTTCTGCTGGCGCTTCTCCAGCCTCTGTCTTTTAACATACAGCTCCCTCCCTTCCCATGTGGTCTTCATTATCCCATTATCCCATATTTTCTCGTATGTTCTCCGGCTTTCCTTGTGTTCTTCCCAATTCTCTGCCTATTACTGTGTTTCCCTACTCAAGCGGATCAGGGATTGGTCTATCCACTCTACCCACCCATTCACATCATTCTCGCTCTCCTTCTTTTCCCGCTCGCTACCCTCCTCGTCTTTCCCCTGCTGCCTTTCTTTCCGTCGCATTAATCACACATCATTGTCCTATCTAGCTGGTGAACTCATAATTGTGTCGTCATATGCGGTTTTGGCAAGCAAAAGAGTACACAGGCCAGACAACGATAATCAGTGTTAGCCTCAAGTTCGGTTCCTGGCATTCGTGACTATTTTGGGAAGCGTAGTGGCCCATTCAGGCAGGAAGTAGGGCATCGCTCCGAGGGGCTTAAACGCCTATCTGACGCCTGCTCCCCGGCCCCACGCTGATCAGAGAAAGAACTTTCACAGAGCGTCCCGGAAGCACATTCGCCGGCCACCCTCGTGCCATATGTGATATATATCCCCACCATATCATACCACCCTTCTGACTCACGAGCAGCATGCAGGGCTTAGCTCATCTCCGCTCACCGAAAGTCTATAAGCGCAGGCGGCTAGCACGGGAGGAACCCACACGTGGATCAGAGCGGGATGCAACATTAATTCAAGCTTGGCTCCAAGCATTTGTGACTATTTTGGGAAGCGCAGTGGGGATGAAAGCAACGTACCTACGCTGTGATCTGCCGCTCTTGACATTCGACACCACAGCGTTGCAGCGGGATCTTCAGCGCAACTTAAATGTTTCATTTGGCCGTCTCTCTGCTGAACTTCATTGCTGGTGGCACCATCTTTCCTGCGGGTTTCCTCCGAGTCGCGCTCTGATAGACCCTCCCATTGAGGTACCAGAGTTGGTCTGCTGGCTTCATCTCCGAATCCCAAACGCTATCTGGATAGCAGGCAACATCGAAACCCATCAGGGTCCAATCTGAACTTCGATTACTACATTGGGAGGCGTAGTGTCACGGCCCAAGAAGCGAATATCGGATGATATCCCTCGCGCACACTCGAAGTGCCTACCTGGTTCCGGTTCACCTCGCACCATGCCGAGCAGAGCGGGACCCCAAATTAGCGGACTTACCCTGCGATCAACCGTTCTTGACGTATGTGCCCTTATCCCGTCAGTGCCTTCATCGGAGAGTTCTCGCCTCGATGTACAATTGCGCCGATGTATGTTGTGATTCATGGTCTTTGAATCCCACATTCCAAGATCCTCTTGACTCAAACATCTAAACATGCCACCTCTCCTTTTTTGGACAATTTATATTCTTATACGCGCTCTGGGTAGTGTCGATGCCCGCGCCGTCGATACCACCATCCCACCCCATCCCACCTCTGCTGTTTCCTCATTCATAATCTCTGATATCACCAACGTCACCGCCTCTTCGCAGAGCTGCACAGATATCAAAACCTGTCGAACGCTGGACCAGATCATCGTGGGCTGTTGGTGGGCTGTCTTGTGACGATACTTGCGTCACATGTGCGTCCTGCGCCGCAGTGGATCTTGGCTTGGGCTTTGCGACAGGCTCTCGTGGCCCGGAAATTAGCCAAGAAGCTCGAGAAAGCTATATCAATGTCAATAGAGGCGCAAAACGGCAGACACTCGACGGTCTCAGATTCGGCGAGGGCCACGGGAGATATTACGGGAAGTGCCGAGGGTGAATCGAGCTTCGACGGACCTGCGACTGTACACGAAGACTCTGGACAAGTTCAGCTCCAATACACCACAACCCGATGCCACTTACGAATCATGCGATGGGCGTGGGTGTCAATGCGGCCTTGTTGCCGCTGCAAAGCGTGTAAAAAATCAAATGAGTGTACGTAGAGAAATCATATATTTCGTCGCTCGCCTCATCCTCATCCTGCTCTCATTTACGTCACTCAGAGCGCTCCCCGTCGGCACATACCAGACTATTCAATGGACAGTATCTATACCTCATATTTGATCACCTTTCAACAGTCTTTTTACATTATAGAATGGATACAAATCAAATGCAGCCCCATTCGGAGGTGGTACGAACCTGTTGGACATGCATGTTGGAAATAGAAACTGCTTATCATTGAGAATATTAATAAGTGACGCTTCCGTACCACCTGAATGGTCCAAGGTCACTTTCATTGTGCTAAGCACCCTCTTTGGCTTCTCGGAGATCATTGGGCATGCATCATGCTCGCCGAGGGCTTCTTCGCGAATATTACTCAGCAGCAGCAGAAAATCATGGCACTTGGAATGGCCTACCGCGTAATCAGCGGCGAGCTGGCTGCACTATTAGATGACATGCATTGGTGGTGGTGAGGTTGAGCACGCGACATATACAAACTGTATGAGTGCATGTGCTCGAAGCAGTTGGTTTTATCAATCAGAAAGGGAAGTTTAACATAGATATACAGAAGCAGGAGTAGGATAAAAACAATTGAGCGAAGAAAGTATATGAAGATGACCATGATTTATCGAAAATATAGCAAATCCAAGTGCTTCGCCGCAAAATACGCTGCACCCAACACTTGTTTTGGTGGCACGCCCTTTATGTTCCCGGCTATGATTCCAATCACCCAATCAGCGTAAGCTGATCCAAGGAAATATGTCATGATTGCCAACACGCCCAACACTTGCAGGTGCTCCTCAGCACGGCAGAACCAAAAGATGGCAATGGCCACTGCCCCGGCAAATGCACCTACGAATACCCAGGTCACAGTATGCAAAGTCGGAATTGAGGACCAATTCTGCTTCACAATGTCTCGAACGCCGGTGATCCCCGCAGCCACCCCTGGAATTACTGGCGAAGGATGGTCAGGGCAAGGTACTTGGTACTAGGGGTCGGGGAGAAGTAAAGACCGACGTACAAAGCAGGCCACACTGAAATGCCATGAACAATTTGGTTCCCCAGCCTGTGCTCGTCTCCCGTCCTTTTCGATAAAAAACCGCGAAGACTTCGTTTGCATCGTCCAAGCACGATAGCAGCAGCCTCGCCGCCGCCAAGAGCCGATATGCACCCCGGCATTCGTAGATTGTGTAGACCGAAAGAGCAAAGACAACCAGGACATGTAGGCACAATATCATGACTCGGAAGGGCAACGTGCAACATGAGCAGCACCTGTATAAAAAACTTTCGTTTGGCATCTTTCTGGGAGTATTCCAAGGCGCCCACCATCTGCGACAACTTGCGAAGCAGAACATGGTGTAAAATTTGAGGAGGATGGATATAAAACCAAAGGCGCCATATGGGATATTGTAGCATTGTGCTACCATTTCTGCATTTGAAGATGATTTATGGGATGCATCGGAGGTGATGGAGAAAGTGACACGCTCTATGACTTCGCGGAGAACGACCTGCAAGAGAAATGTGTTAGCAATCTGTCGAATCAGATGGCAGGATAGGCATACCATGATTGGCAGCCAAAAATGATGCTAGTTATCTAGAACATCCGTACGACTTTATAAGAGCAGCATGGACTTCTAAAGTGCACACCAGGGATAAATTAATTACGTGCATGTATCAAGACTGAGCGCTGAGCGCTGATTTGGCGCTGAGTATTCATTTTGGAAGGCGCCCATTAGCGGAACCGAAGAGGGGCCTCAATACAGCCGTTTTTATACATTTCCCATTTCACGCCACATCCGTCGCTTGTTTCCAGCCTCACCTACAGTTCAAGCCATACAAATTTAAAATTGAACCCCCAAACACACACACATCATGACCCGTAGCCAGCCCGTAGCCGTCGCCACACTCCCAGCAAGTTAAAAAACATGATTTGGCACTGTCGGCAACCATGAGCTTACAGCAATGCCGGCGACGAACTAACAGATGTGAAATGGGAGATTTACCTGTGGATATGAAACAGGTGCAAAGAGCAGTACAGTTCTTGACAGCATCACTGGCCCAGGGATCGTTTGATCAGTCTTGTACGAGATCTCGTAACATCCAACTAAGGCTATTGGCCCCGCCAATGGGTCATGATGTCCTATCCAAGCGAAATGCAAGAGAGAAGTGCGGCGGCGTAAGGTACATGGGGCAAGTTTGCTATGTGGCGCCCACCCCACATTGAGCCTCGGTAGAGGCCCCTGGAAACTCCCACATATGTCCCTTCGTGCCACAAAATCGTTATTTTTTTCAGTAATCTCCCGCTTTCCTCATCACATTAATATTCCACATTCGTGGAAACTTGGCGCATTCAAAGTCTCCGTATACCTCAGCCGCGTCCACTCGAGGTGGCGCCGGGAGAAAATAAGTACAGGTGGCGCCACAAAAGCCTTATATGTCATAACAATTTTTTGGTCAGATTTCGGGGCTTGAAATTTGTGTAAGCCCCCCAGCTCGATGACGGAGGAAAATTAAATTAAAGTAAGGCGGCCATCATGAAGAATCACCCTACCGCTACTCTTGCCCTGCAACCATGATGAAATCCGATTTGAAATGCGCTCGCCTTCGCCGTTGCAAGAAACGCCACCGAACGAAAGGACGGTAGTAGTACGTTGGCTGGCTAGCTCAGTTTCTGATCCAAAAATGATTAGTCCTGCATGCCAGTCTCCAGATCCCACCGAGTTGCAATACAGCACGCGACACTGCCTTGGCCTCGACTCTTACAGCTGTTCCAGAATTCTTGTCCAGGTCGTTTTTTTTTTTCGCAAAGCACCCACCGGGCCCTGAGACGGACATTGCGGGGCTGTGCTTTTGATGGCGCCTTTCCTTTTCCAGAGGTCAAATTTCTCGTGCCGTCGCTGCGATACCCCTCCACCCAGAACTTCACAGCATCCCGCTCAACACGACTGGTCTGATGACTCAGTTCTGCTTGTAACCTCGTGCCCTCTATTTCCAAGAGTGCTTGTCATATGTCACAAACATGTGGAGGCGTGCAGTGTGCAGAATCTGATGCACAAGCAAGGTGACGGTGATAGGTCAATGAGCGCTTCGCGGAACAGCGGCATCATGCAGAGATGCTGTGGTGAACATGCGATAAGCACTTTTCTTCTGTATCAAATTTGTATTCCTGTGTCAAGAGTCCGTTTTAAATCAGAGAGGCAGCTGCAGGCTGCATTAATTTCGCAAGATTCTCAACACTAGGCTCAAATGGGGAATAAGTTCCCAAATAATATGGATGCGAGACTGCTACGAAAGACTGCTACAAAATGGCATCGCTTGTAGCCTCTTTGCTTGCTTCACCCCTGTCTGTTACAGTTTCTCAAATCTTGAGCTGGTCTGCTTCAAAGTGACTATGCATCAACCAAGCACCAGCGATTTCAGCTGTAATTCTCATCAACCCTTGCTGGATAGTGGAGGTAAGTAACTACCAATTTGTCTAGTTAGAACGAACATCTCATTCTTAAATACCAGGGGGGGGGGAATCCTCTGTTTCCGGGTAACTTTGGTCGAGACCCCGTCTCTCAAGTGCTCGCAGCTCTTGGGCTGAGTCTTGCCGTTATCACGGGGGTGGCCTGTCTCGTCGGCGGGTTCTACGCCAATACACACACTACGCAGAATTCCTCCCCCGCTCCACCAACATACAACATTGGATGGTCGATAAAAGACCATTCGATAGAGCGGGAGATCATAACTCTGACTATCACCATTATCGTCGCCATCTGCACCGAGGCTGTTGGGTTCGTGCACAGCGTCTCGCTGAGATCGACGCTGGCGACAGAGGGCCGGCTGGAATTTACCACCAACCTGCGTCTCTTCACTGCAGCGAACGGGAACTTTGGCAACGGTATTATCATGAACACGCTCATGGCGGTGCTGCTCGTCGCGTCGTACGCCGCCTCGTCCATGATTCTGCCAAGATACAAGTACGAATACAAGGATGGAGAGCTACAGCATGCACCGAACGACTCCGACCAGCCCGCCCTCTCCATATGGCCCATTACCCTCATCGTTCTCGGCGCTGTTCTCCTGCTGCAGGTCATTATCGCCATCATTGGCGTCCTCACCAGCCCGCACGGGATTCAGACATGGAGCGCGTCCCAGTTCGACGTCACCGCCGCCGCCATTCGCCATGCCCCCACGCCCGTCAACTACCACCCCAACCGCTGCATGCTGAGCGTGCGCGAGCGGGGCGACAATTCCCTATCATTGATTCCTCGCACCAAGCAACCATCGCCGTGGAAATCACATCCGAGGGTGCAGAAGGTCGTGTGGTTCACATTGATGTTCGTGCCTGCCTACATCATCGGTGGTGCCACCGTCGTGCAGCTCACCAAACCAACGATGTACAAAAACCTCAGTTGGAGCTTCTTGCCAAACGACGCGACGTTTACCCACCCATTCAATCTTGGTCCCTCGATCATTGATGTTTTATTGACATTCATTGTTGTGGTCGCTGCCCAGAGTCCGCTCACGATGGGCTTGCATGGATGCGAGATCATCACGAATATCGTGCGGGACGAGAAGGCCTGGAGGAGGGCATCAAGAACTTCGGGCGCGCCCATATCGAGCAGCCTACTCACCACGATCAAGGATCTGGCGCACAATCCTGGCGCTGGGTTATCTGCATGGTGGCCCAACATATGCTTGCTCATTGTGAAGCCTGCTTCTCGTCAGTTGCTATCCTTAGTCATTAGTGACAGCTCATATTGACTTCTGGTTCTAAGACTGGACGTTCGGTCTGGCGTTCCACAGCAGCGGAGTCGTCATGGAGGTTGGACCAGTCCAAGTACGCTTCTTCCCTCTCACACTTCCAGGCTTGCTCATCACTCACCACACAGTTCTTCTACCTCGCGCTAATGATGGGGCTCTTTACCGCCATTATGATGCTTCTCGCCTTTCGTTCTCCCATTGGCCCGCAGCCCGCTGCCTACGGGCACCTCCAGACACTCGCCGACCTCATCGACTACTGGCCCCACAAAGACGGGCGGATATTCTGGGGTGACAAGTCGCCGCCGCGGGATAACTCGGTGTATCATGCTGGCACCAGCGATACGAAGCTGCCTCCAGTTAAAATGGGAGTTTTCTATGCAGGCGAGGATAGCCTCATCTGATCCTCGAGTACGCTGTCGGCCTGAATGATTTCAATTTCTTGCCGTCTTATTAGATTCAGGCTCGATTGTTCATTGTAAAAGACACATTCATGTTAGCTTTCGTCAAACTGGCTTTTTTGCTTTGCTTGAGACTGAAAACATCCGACAATTATACCATTGCGGTATTATATCTTACAATTTTACATACGCTCTGCTACGATTCCCTCGTTACTTCACATTGATAGGTTAGGTAGTCGAATATATATATAATATATAACTTCCTTGTAAGCTTATATGGTACTTGACATAGTCATTGAATACACATCAATGCCATCGCACTTACCAGCTAGACCTCACATCACAAAGTGCCGACAGTGAATCTGATAAGCACGTGGCTGCCACAAGCCCCGATAAATTATTTGCCTCGATGTTGCAAGGCCTGCGTCTCCCATCTTCTTCATCTCCTCCTCCCTGATGGCCCCCAAATCAAAGCTCAACGGCACCACAAAAGCGCCCAAAGAGGTCACTAACTGTAACTCAGAGGGCGAAATTTTGCGTGACAGTCACATAAAATAGGCTTAGTTCAAGGTCCTCAGGACAAAAGACGAACCTAAGGTCGTATTAGTACAGTAACTCTCGAAGGCCTCTCGGTGAGGGTTGATATTCAACCTCCGCACTCATTAAAGGGTAAAAGTGGCACGAGAGATCGCAAGTATGGTCCCACTGGTGCCGTATCTTTGCCACATTTCAGTTTATATAGTATACTAACCCTTATGAGTGAGCGTATGTGCTATGGAGGGCTGACATGTAGTGAGGATAGTGAGCGCGGATTCTCCTTCTGCGTTGTGCCAACCCCTTTATTCTTCAACTTCTTCGATGGTCACTCTGCCTGTGTCCTCGTTGTCCTCCTCTGCTTCGTCTTCTGCAATTGCGCCGCCATCGAGCAATAACTGCACCGTAGCATCACGATCTTCCTGTGATATCTCGTTGTGCGCATGTCCGATTCGAGAGCCAATTTTTGTCCTGCGCGCAATTCCCAATGCTCGCGTTCCTTGCTCTTGCATATCTGCGCCTTTCAGGACCAGCAACTGAACAACCTTGGCATGGCATCCGGTGCATGCGGCTGCAAGGGCCGTATCGTAAGGCTCCCCTACCGCGTTCACATTTGCGCCCTTCTCGAGCAACAGCCTGACGATTGCTTCGTGGCCTTCGTATGAGGCGGCTTTCAGGGCGTTCCCGAACTGTCCTCCTGGGGCGTCCACATTTGGGCCACGGCGCAACAGTAACTGGACGACTTCGACGTGACCCATGAATGATGCAGCCTGTAATGCATTTCCGTATGCTCCTCCTTGCGCATGAACATTGGCTCCGTAGTTAAGAAGTAGCTGGGCGATCTCAACTCCGCCACCGTACGCTGCAGCTTGCATTGCACTGCCGTATTTTACTTCCTGGAAGTCCACATCTGCGGCGCCGCGGCAGCACCCGAGGAGCAGCTGTACGACTCCAGTATGGCCCTCGTATGATGCGGCTATCAGCGCACTGCCGTACTCTCCTCCTCGGTCGTGTACATATGCCCCGCGGTCAAGCAGTAACCCGACGACTCCATCGTGACCGTGGTATGATGCCGCTTGCAGGGCATTTCCGTACTTTCCTCCCGGCGCTCGCATGTTGGCTCCACCTCTCAGAAGCCGCTTCACCATCTCCTCCAAGCCGTGCGATGAAGCATAATATAAAGGTGGGGCAATATCACCAAATGCCTTTGCGTGACTCTCGTCGCGATTTGAGGGATGCTGATCTGGATCATCTAAGCGAACCCAGTTAATCAAGGCATTGTCTTTGAGTGAGAACAGGCGATCTGTCATCCGTAAAACACGCTCGTCATTTGCACGGCCCAACCGCATGTGGGTTATCCAATGTCTGACTGCATATGTAACCAATGGGAAATCCTGGATGATGGATTCATCCATAGATGGCAAGATCCCCAGGTGCAGAACGTAGGCCAGACAGGTCTGAGCGATCACTTTCTGGGCATGCATCTCGTCGACGCGAAAAGAAGATGCTGCTCCGCCTCTGATGCGCTCCGAAACAAGGTAGTCCTTGACGGACTGGTCCAGTGTTATGAATCCCGTATCCGCATTCTCCGTGACAAAGCCGCAGCAGATTTCGAGCACATCTGTTGCTCTAAAAAAACGAAGACTTGGATCAAATGATGGCAGATCTGTCGATAAGTCCACCGCAATGACGTCTGCAAGTTCCTCAACCCTCAGATCGTGCTGAGAGAACGCCAGCCAAATGAGGAGTTGCTTTAGGTGACCCGGATTTTTGCTGCTCAATAGCATTCTCTCGTATGCTGCGTCCAAGCCTTTAGGCACAGCTTTCAGCTGGTCGTCCACAGATCGTCGAGTGCGACATTTTGACAGCTCTATGATCTGCAAAGCGATCCATTGGAACCTGCCGACTCATTAGCGAATGAATAAAAATATGTAGACCTGCAACACACATTCCATGTGCACCCCTGATCAACACGGCTCTGACATGCGCGCGAGTTTCGTCGTCCCATATGTCCATCTCAAGGAGCAACGCGTCGATACAAATCTCGATATCATTATTCATCGGGTGTCCCGTCAGCGAAAATTGGACTAAATTTTCCATCGAGTGAAACTTCTTCTTGATATCGGTCTCTGGTCGGCTTGAAAGCAGAATGTGAAGTTTGCCGCCGCTCCACTGCATAAGCTCTTCGACCCACGCCAGCACCTTTTTCCTGTCGGTGCATTCGTCAAGGGCGTCTACGACGATGTACACGTGTTCGAATCCTTCGATGATTCGTCGAAGGGTGAGCTGAAGGGACGCGATGGACGGCTGCTGGTGCCCGCCGCCATAGACCTCCATTAGCGACGCGGGAAAACTACTAGATTGGTGGGAGAGTTGGCGGATGATCGAACGAATTAAGTGGTTGTGCGAGGACAGATCGCTTTGTCCACTTTTGTTGTCGAAAAAGAAGTAGGCGCAGGCATGGGTGGATTTTCCTGCACAATGATTGAGGATGTCATCGATGACGGTTGAGCTAAAATGACCAAAAAGTTCGTCCCATTCATTTTCAAAGATGCAAGGTTAGGCTGACCATATGATTGTTTTGCCGCAACCCACTGTACAAGATGCTATAAGCATAAAGACCGATAGACCTCGACGCAAGACTCACGAGTACCGTACACACACAATGCGGAGTCAGGCGTCTCTTTCCATTTGACGAAAGACTCTCCCTCGATGAACCAGGTGCCTGTACCGGCGTGATGCTCCTCTCGCGCTGCATGGTAGTTGCTGGAGCTATCCGGGGCAGATAACCATCGGTAGACCTCCTTTTCTATGTTGAAGGAGCAGAGTGAGCTGAAGATGCTCAGAAGTAATCAAGTCGGAACTTACGCTGCTCCTGTGCTATATACGACGCGTAACTAGGTTGTTCTGAAAACCTTTCAGGATTCGTCAGATCCAAGTCAGATTAATCATCAGAGCCATAGATTGTATGAGACAACGTACAGCATGGGTAGAAAGTGGGGAGGCTCAGACATCGCGATCGCAGCCGATGGTGCTCACAGTCTTACACCACAACTTAAGTGCCGACAGCGATAAGCACGTGGCTGCGACAAGTCCCGAGAAATTATTTGCCTCGATGTTGCAAGGCCTGCGTCTCCCATCTTCATCATCTCCTCCTCCCCGATGGCCCCCAAATCAAAGCTCAACGGCAGTTCCAAAGCGCCCAAAGAAGTCACCAACTCTTTCGCACCTGTTGTCGGAATCAACTTGGGCAACTCCTTCGCGTCAATCGCGGTCCTCACCAAAGTTTGTCTGGGTCCTCGGGCGGTATGGATCGCGTGCTGATATGCTGTTTTTGGATTGCAGGAGGGCCTGGCTGAGTGCATAGCCAACGAAGATGGAGAGCGCCAGATCGCATGCGCAGTCGCGTTCCACGGCGAAGAGATTGTACGCCCGATCATATTTGCACGTTTTTATCGCACTTATCGATGGATCCTTGCAGTACATCGGGAGTCAGGCAAAACACCAGCTCGTCAAAAACTCTGCCAACACGATCACCGGCTTCCGCAACCTCCTTGGCAGAAAGTGCGTTTATCCCCCCATGTTCGCGGGCTCATCGTTCTAAATAGATGTCCTGCAGATTCTCCGAGATCCCGCAGGACAAGCCCACGAACTCTGCCCCGCTGATCCAGCACCCAACAAACGCAGATGAGCCCGCGTACATCGTCAAAATCCTCCAACCCGCGCCATTGCCGCTCCCTAAAACAGCGCACAACACGCCCGCCGCCTCCGCCGCCGCCTCCGCCGCCGCGACACCGCGCTCCGAGCCCATCCCCGCTACCCGCACCATCACGGTGTCCGAGGTCACCACGCTCTTCATCAAGTCGCTCCTCCGGTCCGCCGAGGACTTCCTCGGCAAGAAGGTCGACGGCGCCGTCATCAGTGTGCCGTCCTTCTTCGACGAGGCCCAGCGCACGGCGCTTATCGCAGCCGCCGAAGCTGCGGGCGTGACGGTACTCCAGCTGCTCGAGGAGGCGGGTGCAGTGGCAGTCACCACCACGGACCAGGCCGCACCCGAGCTCGCGAACGACCGCACGCAGCTCATGGTCGACCTCGGCGCGTCCTCGCTCGAGCTCTCCCTCATCTCCCTGCGCGAGGGCCTCGCGTACTCGCTCGCGACGCTCTCGGACCCCACCGTCGGCGGCGACGTGATCGACACCAAGCTGATCAAGTACTTCGCGAAGGAGTTCACGAAAAAGTCCAAGATCCCGCTCACCGTCGGCCCCGCGACGGACGCACTCGACAAGCGCGCGGAGGCGAAGCTCCTCCTCGCCGTCGAGCACACCAAGCGCACGCTCTCCGCGTCCCCCGGCGCGGCGACGTGCTCCGCCGAGGCGCTCAAGGAGGGCGTGGACTACACGGGCTCCATCAACCGCATGCGCTTCGACCTCGAGGCGCGCCCGATCTACAACCAGGTGTACGACAAGGTGCGGGAGATCGTCGCGGGCGCGGGCCTGGACCTGTACGACGTCGACGAGATCGTGTACGTCGGCGGCTCCGCGTGCCTGCCCGGGCTGGACGAGACGCTCGCGCAGGGCTTCGCCGCGTCCGTCTACACGCCGTTTGCCGCGGGCACCGTCGTGGGCGGCGGGATCGGCGACCCCACGACCATCCTCGCGCGCGGGTGTGCGCTGCAGGCGCAGCTCCTCGCGTCCCTCACGCATGAGGAGGAGCAGGCGGCGTTCGCGCCGGGCAGCTCGCGCATGGATGTGAAGGTCACAAGCAGGACCGTCGGCGTGCTCTTCCCCGGGGAGGGCGCGCTGGGCGGGGAGTGGATCGCGGTGCTGCCCAAGGACACCGCCCTGCCCACGCGCCGGACTATCGGCTTCTCGGTGCAACTGAGCGACGCGAAAAAGGTCGGCCTGGAGATCTGGGAGGTGAAGGAGGGCGTGAAGGTCGAGCATGTGGCGCCGCCCAAGGTGGATCTGGGCGATGAGGAAGAGGAGGAGGAAGAGGAAGAGGACGTGAAGGAGAAGACCGTCGAGAAGGAGGCTGTGCTGGGTGCACTGACGTTAGAGGCGCAGGCCGCGGTGCAGGCGAAGGGACGCTGGAAGACGAAGCTGGAACTGCAGTTTGTCGCGGGCGCGGACGGCGACGTGACGGTATCGGTCTGGGAGGCGGGGAAGAGCGAGAACAAGGTCACGACTTCCATAGCTGCACCATAGAGTGTATTCGTAGATTGCAACTCGCTTGTGTTTTGGGTGTAGAGTACAACATCTTACATTGCTTCTTCCGTATCTGTATCTGTACATCTCTGCTGCTATGCTTTCTGGTGCACGATCAGGCCTTCTCAAACACATACAGATACGCCAGTTTCTTGAGCTCCTGCACGCTCGCCTCCGCCGCCTTCACGACCTTCTCGTCGTTGAACAGCACCCAGTCGCCCCCCACGCGGATGTGCGCGACGTAGTGCCCCGAGTGCACCGACGGGCCCTTGTGCGAGATGAACGCTTTCAGCTTGTACGTGGCCGGCAGAGCCGAGGAGCCAGCGACTTTCGGGGGAGCAGCTTCCGATGATGCAGCCGGCGCTGCTTCTTCGCCCATGTCGTCGGGGTGGCTGAACAGCCATTCGACAGCACGCTCCGCGTCGCCTCCCTAGAAGCACCGCTATTCAGAATGCAAACGAGGGAATGGCGACAAAAGACAGCTGACCGTTTCGCGCAGCGCTTTCCCCGCCTGCGCGGGCGTGAACCCCATATCCGCCAACATCGCAATCTGGTCCGCCGACGGCTCGGGGCCCGCGGCCGCCCCGCCGCCCGCGGGCACTGGGATGGGCTCGTCGATGTCGGCGTCTTCCATGTGCCCGAACAACCACTCCATCGCCGCCTCCGCATCGCTGTTCCCCGTCGCGAGCAGCGCCCTTTGGCACCGCACCGCGGGGAAGCCCATGGCCTCCAGCTGGGACATCGCGGCTTCGTTGAACTGGGGAAGCCCGCTGGCGCTCTCGGCCCCGGAGCCGGAGGGGAGCGCGGTTTCGGTGGGGCGGAGGCCGTGGCTGAGGTACGAATCGAGCGTGAGCTGGTCGGATGGTGGGAGGATCACGGGTACGTCTGGGCGCGCGTTCGTCAGTCGGCGGCGCAAGGAGGGGGGAGGGGGGGGATATACGTACCGAGTTTGGTCGGGACCCAGTTGACGAGCTGGAACTTGCGCGCGTGGACGACCAGGACTTCCGGGAATGTCGCGAACTTGGTTTGTCTGAGGTGGATCTTGTCAGTGCTGCTGCGTTCTTGGGACAAGAAACAGACTCACTTGGTCGCGATGACACTCTTCTCGCACTTCGGGCACGCGTACTCAAGCGCCTCCGCACCGCACAACGTATCAAGGCACGCCCCCAGCGCCACCTCCCCAAACCGGACCTTCCCATCCGCGTCCCTGCCCGTCTCCTCCGCGCGCACGGGCACGCTGACGACGTCCATCCCGTCCACGCGGTACCGCACGCCCCCGCACTCCCCGCACTGCAGGCGCTGCTCCATCCCAAACGCGAAGACCTCCGTCGGCTCCCGCTCCTGCGCGCCGCCGCGCGCGTGGACGCTGCGCCGCAGCACAGTCAGCAGATGCGACAGGAACTCCTCGGCGTCCTGCTGGCGCATCGTCGCGAACTCCGCGTGCCCCTTCCCGATCAGCGCTTTGAATCCCACGGGCCGCACGCCCGCCTGGAACGCCGGTGTGGGCGTTGGTGAATCGTGCAGCAGCGTCGAGGCGGAGGGGTGCTGGGGCACGTGTGAGGCCGGGTGCGAGTAGCGCCCGCTCAGGAGGCCGTCCGCCAGCTTGTGCATCTGGCAGTCGACGCACGCCGCCGGCAAGGGTGCGGTGCATGCAGACCAGTGGGTCGCCGCTGTGGGAAGATAGCGGTTTTGGAAAGCCGGCAGGGCAAAGAGAGTTTGCAGAACGGAGGCCATATAACAGCTGGCATGAACTCGTTAGGAAGCAGAAAGTACATTCGGGTGGGATGATGGGGGTGAAAGTACCTGTTGCCGAGGTTGGCGAGGCCCGTGAGCCCCGGTCCGAATACGGGCTCGAAGGCTTTGCCGTCCGAGTCGGTGAGGGAGAAGTCAAATCGCAGATTGTGTTCGATTTGCTAGAAGGGGCGTCAGGACATTGCGGCCTGGTTCCAACCGCCAGGGGGGGAGGACATACCAACTCGGTCATGGACTTTTCCGTCTTTTGCTGGGTCTGCACGTTGATTCCGAAGGTGGACAGGTGCAGCGCGAGGTCGGGGTCCACTTTGGAGTCGTTGCAGACGTAGCAGTAGATATCTGTCCAATCAAGTCAGCGCTTGGTTACGAAAGGACGCGTTCCATATGTCAAGATGACCTGCACGAACCTGCATTTCCCTCGGGAGTGATAGTGCCCAGCTTCACGCTCGCCGCATGCCCGGTCTCTTCGTAGTGATTCAGTCCGTGGCCATTGCCTCCAATTCCACCAAATTGTTGGCGTCCGCAACCAAGAGCCCCGCACGTCAGGCAGAGCCACAGGTTCTCGCCCAGCTCGCACTTGGCGCAGTGCGCCCCCTTCGCCTCGACGCGCTGTGCGGAAGCCAGCTGCTGAACCGTGAGGGTGTGTTCGCAGGGCGCGATTTCTTCCTCCCAGGCCTTCACCTCGGATTGGCGGGCGGAGGACATGGAGTGCAGCACCCCGCCCACTAGAGCTTGCATCTCCGCGCTTTGGGTCTGGTCGGGGAGGGGGACACCGTTGGGGGCGCATTTGTAGCACCTGAGCGCCGTGACGTGCTCATACTTGTCTTCTTCGCGATCTTCGACAATGGCGAGCTTCGTCATCTTTGCGGGGGGCTCTTCGTCGGCTGCCTGCAAGATCGGGGTGGGTCAGCGCACATATGTGTGTGAAAACGGAGGGAGCTGACGCGTCGCGTCGATGGTTTGAGCTTGCGCCTGACGTTGAGCGCGAAGGGGTGCCCCGATTTCTGGTGGTGGTCCCTGGCGTGGTGTCTCTCGTCGCCGAGGCAGCTCCCGTTGAAGCAGGACATGCAGACATCTATGCCTTTTTCTCCGTCCTGGCCCAATATCAGTCTCATCGCCGCCATCACGCGCAAACACGGCGGACGCACCTGATTGTCGAAGCACTGCGTGCATTCCTCGCGATGGACAGACTGGGAGAGCCTCGGCGCGCGCAGATTGGCGAGATCAGAGAGATGGTGGCATGCAGGCGTCGACATGGCGGTCGGTGGGTGAGTCGCTGAGCGCTTGAACGAAGCGGTAATTGCAGACAGGAGCCAGGCCGAAAGTGGGCCACCGGCTATCATTCGACTTGCCCGACTCTCATGATATTGCTGACCACGAACCCTGCTGCTATATAAGTGGGACTTGAAGATACATATAGCCTGTTCAAAATGTCTCAGTTCTCCGGGAAATTCGTCAAAGTCTCAGAGCCTTCGCCGCACGTCCTCCTCCTCGAGCTGAACAGGTGCGTCCAGTGACCCTCTTGCCGTCTGCATAGATCTCATATGCCCACAGGAAACCTGTAAATGCGTTCTCGAACGAGTACGTCTTCAAACTTCACATGTCTTGCCTTTGTGTCTGACCTCACTCATTCAACCTCAGATTCTGGACCGAATACGGCCAGGTCCTAGACACCATCGCACAGAGCGGGCACGACGTCCGCGCAGCGGTCGTGTCTTCCGCCCTCCCCAAGATCTTCACAGCAGGCATCGACTGTGCGTACGCAATCCTCTTGCCCATTCAACATTCAACGTAGCACTAACACAGAGCGCACGGCAGTCGCCAGCCTCGCGGACACCGCCAGCCTCGGCACCGAGCCCGCGCGCCGCGCGTTCAACTCGCGCACCTTCATCCTCGCCTTCCAGCACTCCATACAGGCCCCGGAGCGCTGCCCCTTCCCCGTCATCGCCGCCGTCCACGGGCCCGTGCTCGGGCTGGGCATGGACATCATCACCGCATGCGACGTGCGGTATGCCAGCTCGGACGCCACCTTCTCCATCAAGGTGCGCTTTCGTCCTCTCTCCTCTCTCCTCTCTCCTCTTTGTTTCGGGCATTGTTGACGGTCCTTGGTATGCACACAGGAAGTCGACGTGGGCCTCGCAGCGGACATTGGCACACTGGCGCACTTGCCCCACGTCACCTCGAACAGCTCGCTCGCACGTGAAATCGCGTTCACGGCGCGCACGTTCTCCGCCGCCGAAGGCGAAACGCTGGGGCTCCTGTCCAAAGTCGTCGACGGCGGGCGCGAAGGTCAGTACTAGTCTCCATCTCTGCACGCTCCTCATCCACGGGCGAAGTCGGCTGACCACCAACCCCACCATTCCGCTTAGCTGTCGTCGCGGCCGCGCTGAACCTCGCAGCGCTCATCGCCACGAAATCGCCGGTAGCCGTTGCGGGCACCAAGCGGCTCCTCATCCACGCCCGGGACCACAGCGTGGCGAGCAACTTGGAGTACACGAGCGTGTGGAACGGCGCGATGATCAATACTGCGGTGCGTCTGGACGTCGCGTCCGTGCTCAATTATCAATGATCGCTGACGGATTGAACGCGCGTAGGATATGCCTGCAATCGCGGCTGCGCGGATGAAGAAGGAGGCGCCGAAGTTCGAGCCGTTGCAGAAGCCCCGCAGCAAGCTCTGAGTTGTGCCGCTCCGTTGCATCCCAGTCCACCGCATCGTATCACGCCAAGTGTGAAGCGACATACGCTGCTCCTTTTGTCACCCAGCGCTTCTGCGAGTAGTCTTGGTTCCGACTGTATAGGCCTACATAATTATGTTTGTATGTACAGGAACTGGGCAATGCGTGCTAATCTGAACCGTTCACCAAATGAGCGCCTGGCGCTAGAGAGTCACCGCGACCAGTGCCACAGCGAGGCTGCCGAATGCACCACTTGGAAGCCAGCAGCAATCTGAGACAATCCCGAGGCCCGAGGGCTGCAAGCTACCCGTGCGTTCTCCTGCTGTGATAAGTTGGCTTATTCAGCGTCCAAGTTTAATCTGTGCAATGCATATGAAAACCCGCGTTGAAGACCCTAATCAAGGTTATGTGTTCGTTGCGTCACCGCTGGTACTTTGCCGGTCTTTAGGCAGTGCTTGCAACTGCGCATCCACAGTCCTTTGACTGTGGCATTTTAACATCTCTAACATCTCTAACATCTCTGAAGCTGCTCAGTAGAATCTGCCGACCTATCAGTGAATCGATAAATCTTGTAGACTGCAGCGCACATATCCTGTGCACCTCTAATCACTGACATACTATCTCTCGCACGCGCACAGGTTTTATCGACCATTCCGAATCCAAGGAGCATCGCGTCGATATAGCTTTCGATATCCTCGTTAATCGGGCCACCTGCCAGGGAAATTTGGACTGCGTACATTTTGCACAGAGTTCAACCGCCTTGATGTCCGGCGCTGGTCGGCTTGAAAGCAAAATGTGAAGTCTGCGCCTTCCTACTTAGTACTGTGTGAGCGCTCCGATGCATGCTAGAACCGTCTGCCAGTCGATGTATTCGCCAAGAGCATCTATGACTATGCAGGCTCGCCCAAATTATTCCGTGATTCGTGGGAGCGTGGGCTGAAGAGAAGCAATTGACGGCTGCGCTGTGCGTGTGGCAGTTTGAACTTTGGGCCCAATCATCTCGATTCTCGATGCTGGTTTGTGATGATCCAAGACCACTGCCTAGACTAGCTTCTCAGCCGCGGTGTGTGATATGTGGAAAGATAGAGATAGATCCATGTCGACGAGGCAAGGTCCGAGCAATCCAGGAATACAGCGAAGCATGGCAGCATTTTATAGTCCAGGCTTGCAAGAAAACATCATGATCAGGCACAACACCCTTCCAACTAGGCATTGCATGCTGCCTTGATCGGGATTCGACAGTGATAACAGCCATACTCCAGTACAAGATCCCCCGAATGGGAATTTGGGCCGGTCTGCTGCGGGCGGAGCAAACTATAGCCGTCTGCTGTGAGCGAGGCCAAGTGGATAAGATAAATCATCGATATCGGTGAATGTGGAGTATCGCGGTTAGCGTGCCCGTCCCCTCAGTACGTGCGAGCAGCCACATACAAGATGTGGGGACCCATGAAGCGAGCACAGTGCATGAGGCTGGGTGGCAGTGGGTCCTGGAGCTCTGGAGTCCTGGATGCTGCTACAACTGCTGCCAAACTGCTGTTGCAGACGAAGCTCCTAAAAGTCTTCTAAACAAGGTAAACTGAGATTTCTCCCTCTTCATTTCTCCCGTTGCTCATCGTTTAGGAACCTACTGAGCGGATCAAACAAGTTACTAACTTGTTGCTAACTTGACGAGGTAGTCGAACGGCTCGAAGCAGTGTTAGTTATTTTGGAAATGATTTTCCTTTGACATGTTAAAATGGTTTCTAAAGTTGCTATAGTGCTCAACAACGCTGGGGTGATAGTGTGCTGTGGCGTTCTCGATGGTGGTAGTGGTAGGAGGGACGGAGGCAATAACATACGCGCGCCGCAATATTCTAACGTCAACGCGAGTGACGCGACAGCGGCGACACCGACATCCACGACCGGATTTACACCCGCGAAGCAGAGTATACCAGCCTCATTCACAAAAATGCAGCCAAAGTTCGAACACATAACCAAGCAGATGACCGGTACCGCGCGCAGTTTCGGTTGGCGCGCAGTAAAAATAAGCGCTCGATCTGCCCGGCAGGGCTGCTTGGCTAAGCGTGAACAGGCGTGTTTGATGGACAGATGGCGCCGGCACCCTTCTTGTTGGCTTGTCATACAACCACTATAACATCACTCAGTCGATGGCTTCGAAATGCAGCGAAAAACGGGTCGTCATTATTGGCGCAGGGTGAGCTCCTATGGCCTGTACCTTCTTAAACCGCGTGAAACTGACAGATTCGCGTGCAGGATTGGCGGATTGAGCACTGCAATTGCGTTGAAGGAGAAGCTGGGCTTCGAGAACTTCACAGTGAGTCTATCGAGCTGAATTAAGGGGTGTCGGTGCTCACGCGTCGCGACGCAGATATTCGAAAAGGCCTCTGATGTCGGCGGGACATGGCAGGCCAATACCTACCCAGTGAGTGCCCCTTTCCCGCCCAAGCCAGTCCAACGACATCTAACCCACAACTCCCAATCAGGGCGCCGCCTCCGACGTGCGAGTGCACCTGTACAGTCTCTCGACTGAGCTGCGCCCGCACTGGAACGCGGGTGTCGCGACGCAGCCGGAGCTGCTCGCCTACTGGTCAGAGCTCACGGCCAAGCACGGTCTCAGGCCCCACATCACGTTCAACACGCACGTCGTCGGCGCGGAGTGGGATGCGGCGCAGCAGCTGTACCACGTTCGCGTGCAGACGCTGCGCGACGATGATGTGATGGAGGAGAGGGTGGTGGACGCCGAGGTAGTGATAAGCGCGATTGGGATCCTGGAGCAGCCGCGCTTCCCGGACATCGAGGGCCTGGGGGCGTTCAAAGGGGAGTGGTTCCACTCTGCGCGGTGGGAGCACGACGTGCAGCTCAAGGGGAAGCGGGTGGCCGTCATAGGCAGCGGATCTTCGGCGTAAGTGATACCCCAACCTTGCAGGGAGCTCACTGACTGACCAACTGGCTGGCGCATATACAGGATCCAATTTGTGCCCAAGCTGGCGCAGGACCCCACTACCGAGATCGTCCAGTTCATCCGCACTCCGTCGTGGTACATCCCCAAGGTTTGTCGTCCCTCCCACATGCGCACTGCCCACGGGGGCTCACTGACACTGGCGTTCTGAATCGTTAGGTCGAGATAGCCTACTCCAACTTCGTGAAGTGGATATTCGCCCACGTTCCCGGGGCCATGCGTATGTACCGCCACAGTATCTTCCTTCAAGTGCGTTCGAATCTCTTCGGTCGTCGACTCTCCATTTTCCATCTTCCATCACCCAACCAACTCCCTGTTCCTCCTTCTCGCCCTTTGATCACCACGTGTGCTGACTCCAATCCAACAGAGCGAGATGCTCTACTTTGGCCTCTTCCGCATCCCATCCCTCGGCCGCAAAATACAACAAGGCCTTCTCAAGCACATGCAGCACAACTGCCCGCAGGAATACCAGCAAGCCATGATACCCACCTTCCGTGCGCCCTTCTTGCCTCTCCCACTCTACCCAAAGCTGACAGTGTCATTGATATCGGATATATGAACGACAGCGCCCGGCTGCAAGAGGCTCCTTCTCGACGCTGGGTACCTCCGCGCGCTCAACCAGCCGAATGTGTCGGTCAGGTTCGGCGGGGCGGCGAGGATCACGAGTGGCGGGGTCGAGACGGCGCAGGGTGCGTTCAGCTATAGGCATCTCCGTTCAATGAAGACAGGCCTGACGTTTGCCCGCAATCATAGGCGAGGAGATCCCCGCCGATGTCATCATCTTCGCGACTGGCTTCACAGTTGTAAGTCCCTCCACGTTGGCCCGAATCTAATCCGCGGGCTGATCTCTATTCGCACAGGACGAGTACCCATTCCACGTCAGCGGCGTCGATGGCACGACTATCCAGGGGTACTACAAAGAGCACGGTGGGCCCACGGCTTACCTGGGCACCACCGTCCCGGGGCTTCCCAACTTCTACATGGTCTCAGGTGCGCCTTTCCCTCTTCCCTCTTGATCTTAGTCTCAAGTCCCAATCTGGAAATGTGTTATGCTGACCGACATCACCCAGGACCAAACACGGTGACGGGCCACACCTCCGTGATATTCATGGAGGAGGTGCAGGCGCAGTACATCCTCAAGCTGATCGCCCCCGTCCTCGCCGGCGCGGCGGCCTCGTTCGCCGTCACGCCCGCCGCGTGCGACGCGTACAACGCCAAGCTCCAGCGGCGGCTGGCGGGCTCGGTGCTGACGCAGTGCGTGTCGTGGTACCGCGCGGGCGGCACGGGGAAGGTGACGAGCGTGTTCCCCGGGCCGGTGACGCTGTTCTGGTGGTGGATGCGGAGGCCGGTGTGGGGCGATTATGAGGTCGTGGGCGGGGAGCGGTGGAGGAAGGAGAGGCGGGCGAGGAAGGTGCGGAGGGCAGTGGGCATTGCTGTGATGGCGGTGGCGTCTGTGGGACTGGGTCGCAATTGGAAGGCGGTGGAGTCTGGGGCGAAGGAGATCTGGGAGATATTGAATCATAAGGTACGCGATTCTGGTTTTGTGGTGTATTTGTGTTGCTGACTGGATCGCCCGACAGCCGATCTATAATGTTGTTTCGTTTATTAGGGATGGTGTTGGCGGGCTGTAGGGAATGCAGTGCGACAATCTCACGAATGTATACCACTTAAATTGATTTATGTCCTTTAATCTAATATGCTTGTTATGAAGTAGTCTGATGGTGTTCGGGGTAGGAAGATTCAGTCAATCCTGACCGCCCGGTTTACAACCTTCAAATCGCAGCCACGCCTGGAACGATATGAGGTTTCGATGTCAGTCCAGCATCTTCGTACCACCTGAGAGTGGAGCTGCATTTGAACACATGCCTAGGTTCTGATTCCTTTTTCCTCCAGGATAATTTTACAAAGCTCAAGACGTCAAGCCATACACCGGGTGTTCTCGGCGAGCTCGCGAGGCATTCACACGCAATGACCACGCAATGAACACGCAATGGAGGTTGAATATCACTCGCACAAAGTCTCCCGCGCCACAATTAAGGACCCCATTAAACCAGACCAGGGGGTTTCCTCGAAATGGGACCTCATTACCGATCGGCAGCGATGCGTCGTCGCGTCGCCATTGTCAATGACATTCCTCAAACATTCCTTCCCTCGCCACCACCACTGTCTGCCCTGCGGCTACAAGCCGTGTTAAGTTACATTATCCGCTTTCACCGTCATCAAAAAAATGCTCCGTTGCAAGCTCTCTGCCCGTCGTGCTCCACTGTTCCTCCCACTTCCCCTTCCCGCCCCTCTTTTGCCTCACTATACAACTCATGTATGTGTTGTACTGTATCATTAGTAAAAAAATTTTACATATGTATGCTTAACGCAAATGTCTTTGAAGAGCAAATAAAGTATAGCCTTTTGATGATGCTATGTCTCCGTCCTCATAAATAAATACCCATAATACCTTAGTAACTTACTATTGTCGGTCCTGCGAGCTCCCACAAGAATGAATATGAAGTCAATTGTTGAATAAATTCACGTAGACGCGGAGCTACAGTGACTACTAATGATCGAGATGAGGGCCGAAAGAAAAGCTGAGGCGGAAGGGTGTTGTGAGGGGGCGGGTCAGGGTGGAAGGGGTGAATATGCTTAAACAAATTGAAACGGGATACCAAACACTCATAATTACCCATGCTGAACCCTACAGCGAATCTCTTTCAAATGCGGGGGTGTAACCGCCCGCCCGCCCCCAGCCCAATGCCCAACACGTCTGCCCTCATGCGCACCCTCACGCAGGTACCGCCACGACGCATCAGCACCCCACACACGCGTGGCGCAATCATACACAACCGCTGATATTCAGAAACAGGGGGTGTTAGGGAAGGGAGCAAGAGGGAGCAAGGATGGGGAGGTGGTGGTGAAGGAATGGCAACGACGACGCGAC
>KV417797.1:0-10187 GCA_001630335.1 Athelia psychrophila
AGGAGAGGGAGCTGAGACCTGACGGAAGCGCTGTTGCGGTGGCCAGCGGCTGTTGTGACTGAGTTCACCGAAAGCAGGTGGCGCGTGCAGTTTTCGAGGGTTCACTTTCCACCACATTTACAATGATATAGTCCCTCACATCATCTGCGCTCTTACCCTCTAGTCGACTCGAACATCTCACCTTTATTTGAAGAACGTTTTCGCTCATGTATCACCTTCAAAAGCGCGATGGCTTATCAAATGACATTTTAAACCAACTCTAACTTGCCTCTAACCATACATTAGGACACTGGGATGGGATAAGTGGCTCCTAATTTGTGGGTATAATTCTCGGTTTCACTCGCACGCAACTGTTTTGAATGTGCTGCCAGCAGCCAGATGCAGTGCCGCGCACATGATGTAGGGATAGAATGGAATAAACTACGCCTCGTATGTGATGCATATACATATGAATCCCTAACGCTAACACGAACATCAGGGATCGTAAACGTGATAATTAAAGAAGAAAATGGTTCAAGTGGAAAGGACTGTGCTGCGGCAAGCGGTCAGTATGAGTCATTACACTTCGGGTCGCACTCACCAGCCAATTATGATTGATCATTCCGTGGCGGGCGAAGTTCTTCGAATTGGTTCAGGATGTCCCAAGCCGACTCTGGGGTGTGAAAATAGCTCGAATCAACTCGAGAGCCATTGGAGATCATGGGCATCCAGAAGTTCTTTCGCAGGTCAACCAACCGATCGTCTTTGACGGTCCCCTTCATAGGTGTGTCGTTCATAGTCGTGACCAGTACGACGTTTCGCAGATCACTTCTTCCGCAAAGCGCCTGCAACAACTGCGTCCTCATTTGCGCAGTATCGCCACCAGGTACTCGATTGTCGGTGATGCAATGCATGAACAGTATGCCCGTAAGCAAGACGTTCCCTTCATATCTAGATCGTTTGTAATGTTAACTCTGCTCAAAGGATAACAAAAGGGGAAGGGGATCAGCTTACTCTTCAGTCAGCCACCTTGAAATCGCCCACAGCACATCTGCAGCGGTTTTATATCTGCCACCTATTTCTGGAGTGTCAATAAAGACGAGACTCCGCCCAGAGTCGCGCGGATGGGCGCATCTATGCTCCTGAATCTCATCTGTGGCCGATCCGAGTCCTTCGCCAACGGCGGAAGAAGGACTGCCAATGGCCTTATTGACAAACTGAAATGTTCAATCAGCCCATGGCCCCTTCATGGATAGAAAGTTGATACATACCGAACTCTTCCCTGCGCCGGTAAGGCCCATCATCCTGCAACATCAAAATACAAGACCGGTTGATGAGCAGGAACTAGTTGATATCATGAGTTGAACGCACGCTATGAATATATCGTTCCCGGGCACGCGCCGAATTTTCTCGGGCAGGACGTCACTAGGGCCGGGCCCCAGGGGAGGGCGCGGCTCTTTATTCAGGAGGTAATCGATGCTTTTCCAGGCTGAATCTTCGGTGTTATGGAAGTCCTCTAACTTGCAACCATTTTCAACCATTCCATCCAGCCAAGCCATCTGCAATTCTGACCGTCTCTGCCGAGCTACGTTCTCTGGTACTCCGGCCTCCCACATGGTAGTCGTGACGACGACATTCTTCATCACATCTATACCGCTTAGGTGTTGGAGTGTCTGAAGTTGTCTGAGCAATGATCCAGATATTCTACTGTCGGAAATTCGGTAAAGAAAGATGATTCCTGCCAGGACGTTGCTCGTGTTGCTTCTGATCGAAGCATTTCGAAGTAAGCTTTAGAACAAAAGCTTCTCGCTTGGACTCACATATGCACGTTTATCCAATTAGCGATGTCTTGTAATCCATCACGCTCAAAATTTTGCAAGTCCGCGAAGCCAGGGGTGTCAACAAATATGACGGGAAGATGCCCGGCAGCTTGATTCGGATGCCTGCACTCGATTGTGGTTATGTTGGCAGGCCCTGGAGTCAGACGGTGTTCAATATGTTCCTCGCCCTGCCCCGACGCTTTCCAGATAAACTGCGAAACAAGTGTCAACATTTGAAGCCAGTAGACAGCGGAAGAAAATTGTACATTGCTCTTTCCTGAGCCTGCGGGGCCCATAACGCTAGAAACATTACATGAGCATCAGCATTGTCTCTGCTTCAGAGAGCCTCAAGATAGCGTACATGATATACCGCGCTCCGGATCCTTTGGATGTCTTAGCCGTAGTTCCTTTGGATATCTTAGCCGTAGTTCCTTTGAATGTCTTAGCCATAGTTCCTTTGAATGTCTTAGCCATAGCTCCTTTGATCGTCGTAGCCATGGTGATGAGAGTATTAAACAGAAGATTAGCCAGCGTAGTCTAACGATATCCATGGCTTAGCCTTCCCAGTGCTGCTCCTCGTGCTGCGTTTTCGTAGTACCGCGCTGTTCAAGCATGTCGTTCGCCCATGATGCGGCTGGAGGCTGTGTACTGACGGACTTACACGGGAAGACAGGTGCTGAGTAGGGCTCCGCAACGTGCGTATACGCATACGGCCGTAAATTTACGGACATTTTACGCTTACGGCCGTAAATTTACGGGTATGATACGGTAAATCGCGTATACGATACGGGATTTACGACGGCGTAACCGTAATTTACGCGTATATACGGTTTGTACAGTTTCGTAGCTAATTAAATACATCTTTAAGATTGTTCAGCTGCTTTACCCGCCCTCGTCGTGCCAGCAAAAGCCGATGCTTGATCAGCATCAATGGCCGGATGGTCTCTGGCTTAAGTGATGCTCGACGGATTGCAATTGTATGCCGCTGTAACAAGATAATCGTGAGTACGAGAATAGTGAATAAGGGTCTAATATGAAAAGCTTATACTTGTGGTGAGCCATAGCTGAAATTATGAGAAGCATTGATAACAGTTGACAGCTGTACGTCGCAGTCATGGATGTGGGGTGTTCTGGGAGCAAGTTTGCAATCAAATTAACTCAACTGACCTTCTATTCTACAGCGATGGCGGCTGCAGATGGAGAATAGCAAGATTTGGACTGGGTCGGGGAGGGCAATCACGGTGTCGACGTTGTTGGCCGCTTGGCCGCGCATTCGACGAGATCCGAAGATGGAAGAAGTTTCATATCATCAGCTTATTGTCCTATGCCCTAGCCAAGGGTAGTTGGAGAATGAAACTGTGCCGACTCGAAGATGGCCCTCAATTTGCTTGAGGTGGGACTCGGAGCGACAGCGCGGGCGATCACAGATAATAAGGAATGATATATTGCTGTTAAGGTACAGTAAGATTGATAATGGAGAGCTGACTAGGACATAGTTCTTGGCTTTGAGGAATAGTCCAATGGCGAGTGAGGGTACAGTGTTGAAAGACTGAAGTTTGAACAGATGGGAGAACAGGTGCAATGCTGCAGAACCCGTATTTACGGCCGTAAACGCGTAAAAAACGGATACGATACGGAAGTTGCGTATCGTATGCGTATCGTATGCCGGCATCACTAAGCCGTATACGATACGGGCCGTACGCGTAATATACGCCCGTATTTGCGTATTTACGATACGCTGCGGAGCCCTAGCGGGAGGATTTCCTGCCACGTGTTGTTAAAAGGTGGTCCAGTAGGCTCGAGAAACCCACACGGCCAAAAAAAATTCAAAAAATACATAACCATATGCATTCAATGTTTCCCCTTCTATCTACAGAGCTCCGGGGGCGAAAGACGAGACGAGGGCAGAGTATGTCGTCGAACACAAAATTTCTGTTAAAAGGTGGGCCGGTGTTAGTAGCTGCCTGGTGCCGTGCCACGGGGGCGTGCATCTGATAAAGGCATACCTCACTGTCTATTACAGCGTCTTCGATTATCTTGTCGGCCATGTTCAATCATTTGGAACGTTTTTTCAACTCAATCTGGGATAAATTTCAGAAAGATGAGCAAGCTAGGTGAGACCCATCTAACTTGCTATCTCTTTTGATGGGCCTCACATTGATTCCAAAACGCCGCCAGGAATCAGTTATCATCGTCGCCATCGTGGGAGTTGGACCCAGATTTCTTCAAGGCTATGTCGCAATGGACCAAAAAGCACCCCGAATCATCGCTGAAGAGTGTTATGGACAAAATCTGCAGCGCGATCGAGAGCAGTGACGTGATAGCGTTCATTCCCGACAGCCCGTTCCCAGCTCGCACTCTCGTTGCAGCATTGGTATCTCTGCTCAAGTTGGGCATAGTGCGTGTTTTTATCATTGCTATTCGAGGCCAATGGCTCATCTGCCAGACTGTAGAAAATATCAGAAGCGAAATCGGCAGCGTTTGAATTTGCCAAGCAGGTCGTGAATTGGCTTGACCAGATCCAGGCGAACCTCAAGGGGAAAAAAAAAGGCCGCTTCTCTCGCGCTACAATTGACAATTTGGTGCCGTATCGGTAAGTGTATCGGAAGACAGTCAAGTCTGCGTCTCTGATCGACCTTTGCCAATGCTAGAGATCTCATTAATGAAATCTGCACATGGGCGACTGCCAGATTGGTACGCAGTCGCACGACATCGAGTCTGGAGCTTGCTGATGCATTTCAAAGAATGATGATCGATGGTCAAGCATCACGCATGGGTTGGCTGTACCGAAGGAGATCGAAGATTTCAAAGCTCGAATCGCCAGCGCTCGTGCTTTATTCATGGTACGTGTGCTGCAAGCTTTGACGGTACTTACTGTTCCCTGACGCGCAATAGGACGTATCAATCATCAATATGGCTGGGGGTATAGATACGATACTTGAAGAGATCGCAAAGGTCCGGAAGAATCAGGACGATGCACTGGTGAGTATCTACGTGTATGTTACATCGAACATTATAGATAGTGTTTTCTCTAGAAACGTATCTCCGATGCACTGGATGCACAGGAGAAAGCTAGACTGCAGGCAGAGCAGGCACAGGAGCAAGCCAGACAGCAGGCAGAGCAGGCACAGGCGCGGGAAAAGTATCTGGCTCGGATGCTTGAGACCGCGCTGAAGCTTAAGCCTACATACGATCACCAAGGCAAGCTACCGTGCGATGAAGGAACGCGAGTTGAAGTTTTGGATGAGATCATGGAATGGAGAAATGACAAGTCCGACAAAAGCCAAGGCTTCCTCTGGCTCACAGGAGAACCGGGCGCCGGCAAATCTGCCATCACCGCGTCTATTGCTCGAGCATGCAAAGACGACGGGACACTTTGGGCACAATTTTTTATCAATCGAAACAACGTCGAGACCACCGATCCAACTCTGTACTTCCCGTCAATCGCTCAGCAGTTTAATGTCCACTCTGCCCATCCGGATGTAGGGATCGCTATCGTCAAAGCTCTCAAAACTCAACCTTCGCTTATGGATGGCATCTCTCACTCACAGGCATCACAGCTATTTGTGAATGCTTTTACAATCGCATGTGCATTGGATCAGGATCAGCCCGTGGTTGTCGTCATTGACGGCCTAGACGAGACCGACCCAGCCAAATTAGCAGAAACTGCGCAGATCTTCTCCCAGATATTTTCAAGCCTATCGGGTCAGACTACTCGCAACGCCAAGGTCCTTATATCCAGTCGCACTGATGATGACATCAGAACGCCGTTTGCGAAAATGATGGATCCTCGGCATGTCAAGCACATTCACCTCGACACATCCGCGCCGTCCTCCATTCGGGATGTCTCCACCTATTTGGGCATACATATAGCCCGCATCGTCGAGGACAACCACCTGGATTGGTTTGAATGGCCCGGAGAGGCACGCATGGCAGGGCTATGCTACCAGGCGTCAGGCCTGTTTATATGGGCTGTGACCGTGGCAAAATTTTTCCAAGATCAGATTCACGATATCGGCACAGAATGTCTAAACGATCTCCTCAACGCATTCAGCGTGGAGGGAATGGGCGACATCAATATGCTGTATTGGACAGTCATTCAGCTCGCCTACAGGAAAACCGAAGACCCCTGGCGTTTTGAAACTTTCCGCCGGATTGTGGGATGTGTTGCAGCTCTGAAGGAACCGCTACCTATTTCAGCGATTTCAAATCTTCTCGATTTGCGCCGAGATGCTTCTAGCAGCCCTGTGGACATCATCAAATTTTTTGGCCAAACAAGGACTGTCCTGGTCGCCGGAGCTGATGCCGTTGACCAAGGAACAGTTCCCCGCCTCCACAGATCATTCTTCGAATTCATTACCAGTAAACATGCCGATTCAAAATTCCGGGTTGATCTCCACCATGCCAGCGGGGAGCTCGCGTTGCAGAGCATTCGGCAGCTAGGATACGCCCTCAAACACGAAGTACGGGATACACCCGAATTGCGGTACGCTTTGCGGTTCGGGGGGTCCCATTTTGGTCAGGCGGAGAAAGTTGTGTCGGGTCTTTGTGTGCTGCGCCCCAGTCAAGGTTTCGAATTAAGCAACTTGGTTGATGTCATCAATCGCCATCAAGTCCGATTTTGGGAGGCTGACAGTTCTCCGACGGAGGTCGATACGGTTACCTCGCAATCAAGCAGTACCATAATGACTGGCAGCCACAAGTTACTCGGCATATCAAATGGCGGGCTATTCTCCAAACCCATATCACACTCAACTCAAACTTCCCCGCACGGCCACCACCTTCAATTGATGACCGCAGCTTCCGGGTCACCATTCATAATACTTCCGGGTCAACCTCGGACTATGCTTTCGACCCCTTTCTTCAACGTCACGGATGGATGGAGTGGAAATGACAACCGTGGAGGAAGTGGCTGGGGAACTCAAATGGAGTGGATTCCATTTGATGACTGCGAGGGAAGTGATGACTTCAAAGGGTATCTGTGGGCGTTTGTTGATGGTGCGCTTATCCGAAGCAACGGCCTAAACTCTGTTGTTATGCTTGATTTGAGGCACGGCTGGTAGCCAGAACATATATATTATATAACGACGTAGCACTGCAGCCGCGGCCACCGCTTGTACCCGTGCCTGAGCTTGTATTTAGAACTGTATGTGACAATCAACTCTATTGCTATTGATCCCACTGGACACTGTATACAGGTTGATCATGCGCGGGGCTTCGCGGCGGGGTGCGCAGTCATCGAGCATCGAGGAGTCCTATCAAACCTACCACAATCACAATGATCAGTGTCGATCCACCCCCAGACAGAAAGTACTCACAATCATGGACCACGGCGTATCTGCTGCTTATGTTCCAGGACCTGAAGCAGACCGAACTCGCTGCTCGCCCTGTCGGATCGCAACGGCCCGCATTGGGACTCGCGCCAACGCACGAGCTCTCCCCCCAGCTCGTGTCCTCTACCTAGTTTTTTCCTGCACATCTCCAAGCTGCGTGTACTGTGCGCGTCGCGTTTAACTGCGCCAAAGAACCCGCGCGTGTCCAACACGACGGCGAAGACGGCTACAGATATGGCCGTATTCAGGAATGCGGGTGATGCGGATAGTGGGTTCCAGGTCAGGCAGGAGTCGAAGCATTCAGGGGCGGTGGGCGTGATGGTGGGCACGCTGAGCAAGGTTCCAGAGATGGCGCGGGAAAGAGAATGGAATTGGGACAAGCGGCTAGAAGTGAAGCTGCAGAAAGAGGCATCGATGGGGCGTGACGTGAACTTGGACGCAACAGGGATGTCGTTTTACACCGTAAACACCGCCGAAGACAGAGTATCGCGGCCAAGTATGTTATCCACACCCGGCGAGGACCTGCTTCCACGTGTAGCCCTCGGCCTGGAAGGGTGCGCGTACGCTCTTACACCGCGCCTCGTTCTTCTTCAAGTCAGACTCCCTCTGCACTTGACGGATCCTATCTGCCTTGCGTGCAAGCAGGAGCGGGGAATGCTGGGAGCACGGTTGTCAGCAGCTAGAAACTCTAATCGTCCGTACGTCTCGAAGCACGCGCACGCACATTCATAGATGGAGAAGCACCCTGTAACTCCAATTACCGCGTCGTGCTCCATAACGCCCACCGCCACGTCGTCCTCTCACGCATCTCGCCGAAGGCAAGAAAGACGGGATGTACAATATAAAGGAGGATATCGATGAGAAGGGGAGCGATAGGTACTTGCCGCCGGAAATGAACCATGTTTAGATTGTCTTGACTCTTGACTCCGACATGCCATATCATGCAGTGGTTGAAATATATATCTCATTTCAGCCGGCGGCGCACAATGCTTGAGCGGAATTCAAAGGGTCAGCCCCGTACCGGTACCACCAGAAGTGCGTAGATCGCTGACTCGCTGAGACTGCTCGACGGCCTCCTCGCCGTCCAACAGCGGCGCGGTCTCCGAGAGAGAGGTTCTTCGTCTCGAGGATGTTGAAGACGATCACGCCCTCGAATGCGAGCCAGACTGTGTGGACAATCTGCGAAGAAGGGGCGGGGGTTAGCGAGCCATCCTTGAGGGCGAAAGAAAGCGGGGCGATGAAAGGCGACATACGTGACACTTTTATTTCAATCCCCCGGCGCAATCGGGTTCACATACTGCTGAATATCAACGCGAGTGAGATGGCAAAGTTAAAGGTGTTGAATCCCCTCGCGCGGAGGTGGCACGGCAGGATCTCGACGGCGTAGCTCAAGATGAGCGGCGTGAGCGCCAAATCATGCGCCGCATGAAACAGGAATATGAACGCGATCATCGCGTGCGTGGCCGCGTCCGTCTGGTGCGCCTGGTACTGCTGGATGCAGAATTTCTGCACGAGGAAGAAGATGGACGCCCCCGTGCGGCTCATGTGGAAGAGGAAGCGCCGCTCAGGCTTGTCAACGAGTGACGAGGCTCGGAGTGCCCATAACGGTTCCCAGATGGCCTAGGTGCTGTGGATGATGAGCTGGATCGGGGGAGGCGCCACCGATTTGGTTGAGGACCTCGTTGAGGTAATAGGAGAAGAGGCCGTTGCCAGCGCAATGGGAAAAGACTGAGTATGATGAGTGTCAGTGAGTGGTCCTTATCATTCAACTGGACTAGAAGAGGGAGAGGAGTAGAGCAGGAGGGGGAGGGAAGAGCCGACGAGGGAGAGCAGGAAAGGGAAGGAGAAGGAAGGAAGGTGACGTACGAAGTAACACAACGGTAATACGCATGCGCTTCTGGTATGAGCATCTATCTGTGGCAACTGCGATGCCGAGGTGGGCGTCGGGGAACGCATTCACGAGGGTTCTATGGATGGACATAAGGAGAGTCAGATTCCGCCCGCCTGTTTGGGCTACTTCCGGATGAAAGGCCGATGTCTGAGATAGGACGCTCGGAGCGCGTGCGCGGGAAAGGGTTCAAGGGCGTCGGGGCGGGCACAGGCTCGATGATGACTGGCGGTTCGTCCACTCCTGCGATGTTCCGGTCGTCGCCTTCATTACTTGGGGTCAACGACGTGGTCGACTGCGACGGGAATGTCCCCGGCAAACCAGCGAGCCTGGGTCCCTTCTTCTTGGCTGGTCGCGATGAACCGCCCGAGGAGGAGGAGGAGGCTATACTGATCTCGACCGGTCCCGCGTCGCTTTTTAATGAAACTTGGAAAGTTTACTCAGGGCGTTCGAGCTGGGACCTGTACTGGTAGAGTGGGATGGGAGAACGGGGGAAGATGCAGAAGGGGGCATGCGGTCATTATTTTGGGCTGTTGAAGAGGTGAAGGTGGTGTTGATGATGTCGTCTTCGTGTCGTCTTTAGGATCAGATTCTTAGATACCAACAAGAACGCGAGATGAGAGGGGACGCAGAAGGACGAGGAGAGGGAGCTGAGACCTGGCGGAAGCGCTGTTGCGGTGGCCAGCGGCTGTTGTCCACATCCACAGGCTGAGTTCACCGAAAGCAGGTGGCGCGTGCAGTTTTCAAGGGTTCACTTTCAACCACATTTACAATGGTATCGTCCCTCACATCATCTGCGCTCTAACCTTCTAGTCGACTCGAACATCTCACCTTTATGGAAGAACGTTTTCGCTCGTTTATCACCTTCAAAAGCGTGATGGCTTATCAAATGACATTTAAAACCAACTTTAACTTGACTCTAACCATACATTAGGACACTGGGATGGGATAAGTCGCTCCTAATTTGTGGGTATAATTCTCGGTTTCACTCGCACGCAACTGTTTTGAATGTGCTGCCAGCAGCCAGATGCGGTGTCGTGCACATGATGTAGGGATAGAATGGAATAAATTACGCCTCGTATGTGATGCATATACATATGAATCCCTATTGGCAAAAGAAGAAATGAATAGTGCAAATGCTAGGGACTATCCCTCAGCACAATCGCA
>KV417797.1:11772-52998 GCA_001630335.1 Athelia psychrophila
GGCACCAATAAACCCTATACCTCTTTCCTACGCCCGGCCCTCGGCGATACGACTGTGGCCGCGCCGCCGCCGCGCCACTATCACCACCACTACAACCTACGCTCCGAAGACAACAACTTTACTCTTTGACGTAAGTGAGAAGTGCAGGAAGCCGATCCCCGGACCGGTACTCCCTAGGACGCGCCAGTCTCCTGAGGAACCGTGTGAAGAGGCCACTAAACGCCCACTAACGGGAAACGAAACACCGAGTACGTAAATGAGTTGGAGGCATTACGGGTAAAATTACGTTGCCGGGAAAAGAGCGCTTTTCCCACGCTCGTCCCGGGGTATCAGACGACAGTTATGGCGTTACGCCGACGACGTGACTAGTGTGTGTGTCGAGCCCGCACCTGCTACAGTTTTTTTGTGCTGACCAGCGACACTTCACCACGTCATGATCATTAGTGCTAACAACACTTTCCACTTCTTCGTTCTGTACGATTAGTGAGCAATTAGTGTATGGGAATATCGGCTTCAGTAGCGCCTATACATAATCTCTTGCTAAACTCTTGCTAACGTTTATATCAGCTGCTCGCCCTTGCTGTATAAAAGCTCCAGGTTTCTTTAGGGACAGTAGTTATTATCTAGTCGTTAGTGACTTTGACACACCAGAGAGCTATACAAACTTCCTGAGGACTTCCCGAGATCCAGGTACCTTATGATCCGACGAACACCGCACGTGATGACGCTAGTTTCAGTTAAAGTATCCCTTACGTTGCAAGTAATCTTGGGAGCAGTAGTGTTACGAGTTCTCGAACTGTTACGGACGCCTGTAGCACATGGAGTTTGTGCAACGTCTAATAGTCGTCAGCTTAGTAGTCCCACATAAGTTCTCGAAGGACATCACGAATGGTGTCAGGAAGGCAGAAGGGAGGCGAAGATTTATCGGCGAGAAACGCTGGTTAGGAAAGTTTGCGTTACAAGCAAAGAACTTAGACGAAAGAACTTAGACGACGCGCTGGTACAGTTGATTTATAGCACGTTATATGATCCGGCCCTGATCTGGTTGGTCTCGGAGAGCACCCAATGCACGACTTACAGTACCTACTGAGTCCGACTGGAAACACGTCAATAGCTAAAGAAGGTCTCTGTCTTAACATCACACTCAGAAAGTAGTCCAAATACGTGCAACCATACGAGTATATTTTGCCATCAAACTACCCAGGTTGCCCAAGACCTTTCTCGTGACATACAAACGCCGAAAGAGCTAAGAACTAGAGACGTAGGATTTTAACGTTGGTCAAGTAGCTTGTACGGTGACCCGTTTCGCTGAGCAGCTAATTTGTGCCGAACCTCCGCGTCTGCCTAGCGTCGGCTCGACACTCTACGTTCGTAGGAGCGCTACCGCCGAGGCAATAAGAACAGCTATGTGGCCCGAACCTCGCCGGGCATCCAATTAGAACCCACCCGTCAGCACAGTGTCCACACGGCCCGATCCGAGGCTCGCGTAAATCGCGGGCGCAAAGAGCGGGAAGTCAAAGCGTGCAAAGGAGCGCAGGGCGGAGACGGCAGCGAGCGCGGAGGCGGCGTGTAGGGTGAACACGTCGATGACATAGGCCTGGATGGATTGGGTGATGGTAGATAAGGATTGAGAAAGACTCACGACGTCGGGCCCGACCCAGGAGACGCGGTATTCAACAGGCCAGGCCACTATCAGCGGACCCACTGGTAAGAGTATTGTAGCCGGCACCATCAATGCTTCAAGTTGTGGAATTTGCACCAGTCAGAATGTGTGGTGGCGACAAGAGAACACACATTGTGCAATCAATATTCTGGCCGACCAACACCCCCGTGCTTCACCTTGAGGTACTTGTACACCTTATCTATTGTATGTGCATTTATCTGGCTGGCCGCTGGTGAGCCCGATGCCAGTACCAAGTGCAATGTAGTGTAGCGTGTGATACCTGGGTCCTAGTCGTTGAACCAGTGAACCGGTCCATTCACTTGCATCGCGAGTTGTCACAAGATTATTATATAACCTGCCAGTTAACCGTAACACAAGGCATATTTTCCATGATCACCGGTTGGCTGGCTCTAATTAGTTAACTCACTTTAGCACCCAATCTCGGTTGCCTATGTTGGCTTCACCACTGCTGCTAGTCTTCTACATTGTCACCGTCACCAACAATCACTAACCATGATGTTATCCTTGTGCATCTCTCGGGGTTTAAATACCTGTGTGTGCACTGTATACAGACATTCAACACACATGAAGCCATAATCTGCAATCGAGGCACCTTGGTGCCGGGGTGATTAACTATTTAGTATTGGACAGGTGAGTGCACAGCACATGGCTCTCTTGTAGGGTAGATGTCATTTTAGTTCCTGGCAAAAGTGAAGTTTTAAAAAAACAAACAGTGATCAGTGATCAAACTCCATGAAAGTTGTGAAAAATAAGCGACTGAACATCCTCAACTATGTTAACTATAATATTTTAATGACAAACTGCGACTATAGTATATGACGTGATCAACAGCATCTTTGAAAAATAAACACGATTTTGCTCACCCGATCAGCCCTATTTAGCTCTGACAAGAACAAGTATCACCTGGCAATCAGATGATACCGTCTAGGAAATATAGAATACAGCTATGCCTGCGACACTCCATCACATGATCAGTAGCAGCTCTGTGAAGAAGAAGCAGTTCACGCACCTCCACTTAGCACCAGGAAAAGAGTCTGCTGCCACACTTTGCGGTCTTGGCAGCCGATGTATCTTTGAATCTCATCCCTTGATCCATCTCTCGCTGCACGAGTAGGGGAGGACATGGCTTTTGATTCAGGAGGTAATTGATGCTTTCCCAGGCTGAATCCTTGGTGTCTCTGAATACCTCCAGACTGCAGCCATTTCCAATCATTCCTTCGAGCCAAGTCATCCGCAATTCTGTCTGTCTCTGTCTAGCTACGTTCTCTGGTACCCCAGCCTCCCACATGGTAGTCGTGACGACAACATTCTTCATTACATCTATACCGCATAGCTGCTGGAATGTCTGAAGTTGTCTGAGCAATGATCCAGACATTCTATTGTCAGAAATTCTGTGGAGGAAAATGATTCCTGCCAGGGCATTGCTTGTGTTTCTGTTGATCAAAGTGTTTCGGAATAAGCTTCAGAACAAAAGCTTCTCCCTTGGACTCGCATATGCTCGTTTATCCAATTAGCGATGTTGTGTAATCCATCATTCTCAAAATGTTGCAAATCCTTGAAGCCGGGGGTGTCAACAAATATGACGGGAGGGTGTCCGGCAGCTTGTCTGGGATGCTTGCATTTGATCGTGTCTATGCCGGTGAGCACTGGAGCCAGACCGTCTTGAATATGATCTTGGCCTTGTTCCGATGCTTTCCAGATAAACTGTGAAGTAAGTATCAACATTTGGAGGCAGTCGAGAGCGGAAGAAAATCATACATTGCTCTTTCCCGAGCCTGCAGGGCCCATAACACTTGAAATATTACATGAGCGTGAGCATTTCCCCTGCTTCAGAGAGCCTCAAATTGACCCCCATGACATATCACACTCCTTCAGACGTTACAGCCATGCTGATGAGGGTTCAGAAGAAGCTTAGGAAGAGTATTTTTGGACCTGTGGATGGAATGCGAGGGTTGACAGAATGTTATGAGAAAACAGCGACTGGGTGGTGTTAATGTGAGGCTAGCGGCAGCTACTGTGCCTCAATAAGTACTCAGGTGAATGTATTTGAAGACAGCAGTGACCAAGTGGTGACAGTGATCATTAAATCAGCATGTAACATTGAACATGTTTGAAGCGAGGATGGATCTTTATAGATAAGAAACTGCCTGGACATTATTGCACAACATACATTGAGCATATCTGCAACTGAATAAGATGGTAGTGACTGTCAACGGTCAAGCGATGATGGTGATTAGGTGATCTGTGTGTGTCATTGAGTGTGTTCAAAGCGAGGCATGGGAGCGTCCCAGATAGGAGATGGCCTGGGCATCACTGTATAGCATATGTTGAGCCTACCTGAAAATTTAGTTGAGAGAATGGCTGAGCCCTGGCCTAACCTAAGCCTCGTGTATCCCTGTCACTTCCCCTGATGGCCTTGGTGGCGTCAGCCTTCATTTACAACTCTGGTTACAACCAAGAGGTTGTCAAAACTTAGATTTTCCACATGAGGTCGATTTGGGACGTAGAATCACAGTAGAAATTGATTGGAAGTGGTCCGAGGTCAATTGGATAAATATTGCAAAAGTTATAGCACCAAACATGATTTGCCCTCGAATATGTCTGCTGAATTTTTTTAATTTTTTTAATGAGCGTGTTGCTTCATTGCGGGTCGTTTCTGAAATGTTTGTCAGGCTCGAGAACCCCCGCCTCACCCCCCATGGGAGTTCCTTTATATGGTAATTTTGCGCCACAATTCCTTTTCCACTCAATCTTCACGGGGCACCTCATGTGCTACCCAGCGCGAAAATCATTGCTGGTGCTGCTGCACCGACTGTGCTAGCGAAGCGATCCAGGCTCGACATTTTGCTAGATGGTGCTCCACCGGCGAAACGTCTTGCAGGTGCTAGCTCAGAGGCTACACTTGTTGCCAAAGAGGAAGATAACTTGTTCAACTCAGATGATGCTGACGACAATGTTCCTGAGCTCGAGGAGGATTCCGATGCCGAAAGCGATGACGAAGCGGATGTTGCCTATCAGCAAGTCAAAGCTATGGGTGACGCTGATCGTGATGTATATTATTTTCTGTTCGGTTATGTCAATTCATTTAATGATTTATTTTACTACCACAGGCTCGTCAGGGATTGAGGAAATCAGAGAAGACGGCTGATCTGCAAGTTATCTTCACTGAAGAAAAGGGACACCGAAACCCTCACACAAATGATGTCGAGGATGGCTGGTAGTGTGATGTTTGCGAGTATGTAAACAACAAACATAGCTTTTACATTCACTCATTTAGTTATGTGCTTTCAAGGGAGGCTGGCCTGGACGAGAAGGCTTTCCTGAAGGGCGGGATATCCACTTGTCGCACCCACATTTCTCGGTAAATGTTTCTGTATAAATCACTGAGTGACTTCAACTGACTTGATATTTTTTTAGCTTTCCGAAATGCCATTTTCCTATCTATGAGCGTCGCTGCAAAGAGCAGGGCATCATGATGCATGCACGTGCAGTGCCGGTTGGGATGGCGGTGGACAATGCTATTTCTCTCAGCCAAACAATGTTGGACGGTTCCATGGTCTCAGCACCCCCACCATTTTCAAAATCGGGCTTGATGGACTACATTATTGAGCTCGTGGTTCCGGAGGATGATGTAAATTGAACCATTTGGGTGACAAACATGTTACTAATTAAGTTTGTATCCCAGGCATTCCAGGTCGTCGAAAAGCCACCATTCCATCGCTTGTTGAAGTACCTTCGGCCTACTCTGTCCAATAGTGACATTCCTCATCACACGAAAACTCGGGATGAAATCATGGCTAGGGCGAAGATTGTAATGGAGCAGGTCAAGGAAAAACTTGCAGTTCATGTTTCTTTTGGTTTCATGATACATTGTATATTGTGTACTGATATTGCCCATTGATAGGCTGTTGACAGTCGAGTGTCCATGACTTTCGACTCGTGGACATCACCTACAGGTGATCCTTTCATGTCTGTCACGGGGCATTACATTGATTCAGCACCAAACAATCCGCAGCTCTGGGATTTGAAGACAGAACAGCCTGCCTTGATGCCAATCAAAGGCAATCACGGCGGGGCAAATATTGCTAATCACCTCATCGAGGTCATCGACAAGTATGATCTTCGCACCAAGGTATGATAGTTCATTGATGATCAACATGATAACTGATAATTTTCTAGATTGGATGATTCACAGCTGATAATGCAACTAACAACAACACAGCCATCCATGCTCTCACTGCTATTCTGGATCCATCTGGCGAGGAGTGGGATCCTAAAGAGCATTGTGTTCGGTATGTCCCATGTATTTATGTAGTGCCCCTTTATTTGTACTTACTGCCCTATTTCAGGTGCATGGAACATGCACTGCATCTCACAGCGAAACATTTTGTCGAGGATGTCAACCCAACATCCACAGGTGGACTTCTCAAGAAGGTAAAAAATGTGATGGCTGCAGCAGGTGATGATGCTGGGATTGACCTCGATGCCTTGGAAAAGGATATTCGTGAATCGGGTGGCGAGCTTGATAAGGACAATGATGGTGCCTTCAATGTTGCAGACACTATCGGAAAAGCACTCAGTCTTGTCACACAGGTAAGCTCATTTTCGGACTGCCAAACTGTGCATTAAACTGATGATCTGCTGTCATCAGATTTGAAAGTCACCACAGGCTCGAAAGTTCTTCAAGAAGTGTTGCACCGAGGTCGATGTCCCGACACTCAAACTTTTGAAGTGGATTCGAACTTGGTGGGCATCCCTGTTTAAGATGCTTGAACGGATGCTTTGTTTGCGACGGGTGAGCTTACTATTGCCATATTTATTATTCACATCATACTAATACTTGAATGATGTAGGGTGTCAATCGTTTCACTGCACTTGCTGACGAGTCGGAGGAGGTCCCCGATTTGCAGGGCAAAAACTATGCAACCTTCAAGCTGTCTCCGGTGGAGTGGCATAAGATGGAGCTCATGAAAGCTGTCCTCCAGGTACGATTTGAATCATTACATTATCACTTATAAACTAATGATGCTTTCCAGGAACCAGCAACAGCTCAACAATCCTTCTCATCGCATAGTCAGCCTACTGCCTACTGAACAATCCCCGTGCTCAAGTGCCTTCGGGACACATGGGAAGCTATGGCGAACACAGACGAGTTCAGTAGCATGTCAGACTCAATCCGCGCAGGCTTGGAGAATATTTACAAGTGGTATTGAACAACTGATGATACAGATGTCTATTTTATCTGCCTCAGTGAGTACAACTGCTTCAATACCTGTTTAATTGCTCACAGCTCGCTTTTTTACAGTGCTTGATCCCAATATGAAGGATGCATATGTCAAGGATACTTGGGAGCCACAATACTACAAGGAGGGCATGCACTCCCTGCGAAAGAAGGTATTCCGAGTCTTGTACTTCTTCTCACATCATTTCTAAATCGTTGACAGTTTGATAAATACACCTTGGAGGTGCAATCACCAGCAGCAGCCTCGAGTGAGGTTGAGGAATAAGTTCTGTCTTAATTAATACTTTGTTATGTCTCTCAAGCACAATGACAGTGTCCAGTTGAACTGGCTCCTATGGCCACACATGGATGCAGAATGCTATTGAGTCTTGTGTCGCTAATGATGTGTGGAAGCGAAGCCCACATCAAGAGCTTGATGAGTACCTCTTGGCCCCTCTTGAGGATGTGGCCGATGTCACAGTTTGGTGGGGGGTAAGCTTGTCTCATACATATACATATTTCATTCATTAACAACCACATTTTTCAATAGCAGCATTCAATGCAATATCCTACACTGGCGAAGATAGCAAAAGACTACCTTGCTATCCAAGGTTCCGCAGTCTCCTCCGAGCGAGCATTTTCCATTGCTGGCATTACCACAACTGCCCGTCACAATTGTCTTCTTCCTGAGACTGTTGAGGCCCTCCAGATCCTCAAAAGCAGCTATCGGCAGGGCCACATTTCGGCTGTTGATCAAGCCTGTCTTGCTGTGCCCCGTGCCCATTCTCCCGCCATTCTAAAGTAGACCGTGATATGACTTCTAGCTATTTTGTATGTGCAATTTCTTGACATTTCCAGCCAATTTATTTCGAGTTCTTGGTCTGAACCTGGTTTGAACCTGAACGTGACCATTCTGGACCAGACCTGTAGTCCGGTTCTAGGTTTGCCCTATCCACTCGGACCAGACCGTGGTCTAGTCCTGGGCTCGCTTTTTTTGCTCGAAAACCTGACCGGACCAGACTTCGGCAGCACTAACCGGGCCGTATAAAACTGTAGATAAGATAATATAGTTAGTTAGTTCAGCTTTCAACCAGTTACAAAACTTTTCGACCCCATGTACTGGCTAAAAGTCCCACAACCCCCTTGCTGAAGACGGCAAATGGCTGTTTACAATTTGCGTGTTTCACCGGACAATATTAAAACCCTCGGGCCTTGACGGCTCTCCCATGCCTCCGTCATCTGACCACTACTGTGTCTTGACTGTGTCTTTTCTGGTAAACACATGGAGCTCCAAGCAAGCGCAGCTGACCGCATTGGTACCAGTCGTGAGCAAGACAGTGGAGACAGGCAAGGGGGTCGCGGGACTTTTAGCCAGTATATAGGGTCGAAAAGTTTTGTAACTGCTCGAAGGCTGAACTAACTAACTATATTATCTTATCTATTACCATATCGGGTAACTGATTAGATCAACAACCTCCGAACTCTCGGATAAGTCTGTCAGGAGTGCACTATAGTTCGAAAAGGAGGTATAATGGTCATATTAGAAGCATAAGTAGATGATAACAAGCATATATAAACATAAAATGATAGCTTGGACTATGAACATCCCCCCTTCTGCTCAAGCTTGCCAAGATGGATGCTGGTATTCGAGCATGCAATGCGGCGCACATGGGTGTTGACGTCGGCTTTGTGGAACCACTTAGACTAAGATTATCCATGCCGGTGCGACAGTGGGACCGCGCGGGAATGCATGACAGCTGCACGTTGGGGGAGCGCATTGTGCACGTCAGCGGCAACAACTGTTTTTTCGAGCACAGCTGTGAGTGCCGCGTGGTGGCCTGGCAGTGACAGGAGCGTGCGGCGCGCCGACACAACGCGACAGCCGCGAGTGCGGGCGGGTGTGCAAAGAATTTTTGACAGGCAAAGGTTCTCGCACGGTCGATTGGGATGGCACTGTGGCAGCGGGAGTGAGTGTGCGCGTGTTAGCGCGACATTGGCAAGGTGTGCGACACCGGCGTGATGAGCTCGCGCGGACAGTTAGGTTGTGTTGGGAATGCAAGCTGAACGAGCTCGCACGTGGGATCCCAGGGGGCCTTTGTGTGTTTTGTGTGCCTCACATGTCGCCAGACGGTCGCGCAAGGATTCGTGTTGTGTGTTGCGGGCATAGGTTGAGTGTGACGATGGTGGAGACGTCGGCGGGTGCGGTGTGCTGAGGGCAACAGTTTCCACAACATCGACCATGGCTGCTGGCCCTGTGGATGTGCATGCAGCGGTGGGAGTGTTGGGCATCATTTGGTGCAATGCTGGGGAAGTGGGATTGCGAGCGCGGAGGCTGGAGCGCGCAGGGGGCTGAATCACACCCGGTGGCTGCGTTGATACGTGCAGCATCGACAGGGACTGCTAGAGAAGCCTGCGAGTGCTTGTGAGTGTGCCATGGGGGAGGCGGGTGGGGGTGCGTACCTGGCAGCATCAATTCTACTTCTCTCCTTCATTATTCCGTCCCCCGTTCTTTCACCCATCCTCGCCCTCCCTTCCCCGGCCGTCGATGGGTGCAGCCTTGTGAGGCGCTAGCCGTTGTCTTGGAATAGGCGGTATGACATGGTGATTTCACGCTTTTTATGGCATTGGCAGGTTGGGTTTCCGAAGCGAGCGCGCACGTGGGGCAGCTCGACATAAGAGGTTGGAAAGAGGAGGTGGGGCGACGCGACAAGGCTCGCACGAGAGCCTGATATGAGAGGGTACATATGGTTCGCGGAGGTCAGGGGGGTGGCGCTTCGGTGCCTTTAGCGCAGGTCCAAAAGTTTTCTAACGAGCTTGAGGCTCAACTAACTAACTAGACCCCATGTGCTATATAAAAGTCCCGCGACCCCCTTGGAGACAGGAGACTTAAAGCTGTCGGAAATGAATAAATGTCGATATGCGAGCCCTGTAGTCTTTGCTGACAACGAATAAATATCTTCTTCCGATTGCTCACTCAGACAACACCAATATGACGGCTGTCAAAAGTTAAAACTCAGCAAAAAACATCACGTGGCTGCGACAAACCAGGCATGTTTTTTTTCTTCCATTTTCACTCGCACTTCAGCTTACACCCAATCTTCCGTCCCTTGCCCACCCCCGTCGCCAACAATCACTCGCCATTTTCAGTCGCTGCAAGCCTCGATACTTATTGCGTGTAGTGTCCTTGTGCACGCAATGAGACCACTGAGAAGTTGAGAGTCTCATATATTCCGACGGGGTGGCATATGTATCAGACACGGGACATAACTGGTCCCTTGCTATGATTTGTACAGGGTGCATATGTGCGTCACCGCTGCACACGACTTATCAGGGACCTTAAAGGTGACAAGTAAATAGAGAAACGGTTCAAGTATGAAAGACTGCGCTGTGACAAGCGGTCAGTATGAGTGTCATGGCGCTATGGATTGTACTCACCAGCTAATTCTTCTGTGGCGGGCGAAGTCCTTCCAATTTGTTCAGGACATCCCAGGCCGATTCTTGGGTGTGATAGTAGCTCGGATCAACCCGAGAGCTATGATCAATCATAGGTTTCCAGAAGTTCCCTCGCAGGTCAGCCAACCGGTCGTCTTTGGTGGTCTCCTTTATCGGTTTGTCGCCCATGGTCGTGACCAGTACGATGTTTCGCAGATCGCTTCCTTTACAAAGCGCAGTCAACAACTCCGGCCTCATGTGGGCAGTCTCACCACCGGGCACTCGATTGTCGGTGATGCGATGCATGAATAATATGCCCGTAAGCAAGACGTTCCCTTCATATCTGGATAGTTTTTAATGTTGACCCAAAACTTCGTTAAAAGGATAACGAAAGGGGAAGGATATCGACTTACTCGTCGGTCAGCCACCCTGAAATCGCCCACAGTACATCCGTAGCAGTTTTATATCTGCCACCAATTCCTGGAGTGTCAATAAAAACAACACTCCGAGCAGACTCGTGTGGATGGCCGCATCTATGCTCCTGAATCTCATCCGTGGCCGATTCTAGCCGTTCGCTAACGGTAGAAGCAGTACTGCCGACGACCATATTGATGAACTGAAATGTTCAATAAGCTCATGTCCCCGTCGTGAACAGGAATGTTCTACGAACCGAACTCTTCCCTGTGCCAATAAGGCCCACCACCCTAAAATACCAAACGAAGGCTCATTGGTGAGTGGGAACTATTTGATATCATGATTTTAACGCACGCTATGAATATAGCATTCCCGGGCACGCGCTTCTCGGGCACGACCTGTCCACGCTTCAGCTTCTGAAGCATGCTGCTCAAGATGGTCCGGAGTGTCTCGGCAAAGCTCCTCAACCGCTGGAGTGCCTTCTCCACAACACCGATTCTACCCTCCAACTCAGCCTTCTTCCGCTGTAGCTCTTCCATCAACTTGGGGTCTTGCTGCCTGGAAACTCGCTCTATTCTTTGTAGGAGGCTGCTCAAGTCCTTTTTGACCCCCTTCAGCAACTGATTCACAACACCGATTTGGTCCTCGACCTCAACCCTTTGCTGCTCTATCTCTTCAGCCAACACGGGGTCCTTTTGCGTGGCAGCCTTCTCTTCTAGTTTGTGAATCAATTCTTGCTGACCAAGTAGGAACATGCTCAAGTTCTGTTCGACCTCCGTGACAATTTCGCTTGAAAGCATCGTACTGTTCTTTCGGTGCATGTTGCTTATGATCGTCCAAGCTGAATCGACCGAGTCGCCGAATCGCTCCAGCTGGCATTCTTCCGAGGTTAATTCCTTCCAATATCGTGCTAGCGCTTGCTCCTGTCGCTCTCCAGTTTCCAGTGAGACTTTGCTCCACATCGTGGTACCAAGAGCGATGCGAGGCATAGTCGCCTGCCCGCACAAGCTGGGGAGCATCTTTAGGTTCCTCAAAGGATCTTCAGCCGTCATTCGCTCGTCGGACACGCGATGTAGGTATAGGATTGCTGATAAATGGACCTTTTTTTTGGATCTGTCGCGCGATAAGTATTAGGCAGTAGTTGGTTCCGGAAAAAGTTCTCACAATTTTCGCAGGAAATCAGCGATCTCGATCATAACTTCGATATCAGTTTTATGCGGATTGTCCAACCCCGGTGTATCGACAAGAATAATGGAGCCGCCTTCTCGAGGATATTTGCATCTTACTGCTCGGCTACGATCCGTCCGCCTTTCCAAGCCGTGTCCAATCGACGGGTCGCTTTTCCCAGTGGCATATTCGAGGAACTCGTTGAATTTTCAGAATGCAGAAATCAAGAATTGAGGAAGCGAACATACTGTGCTCTTTCCAGAACCCGTTGCACCCATCAAACTACCGTTCTAAATGAGCATGCCAACGTGCATAAACCTGATGGAAGACTCACACTACAATTCTGTCTCTGGATGAAATCGATAACTGCACAAAGGTCAGCCTGAGTCATCCATGCCATTCAGTACGCAACCCACGGCAGGCTCTGGTCGGTCTAGTCCCGACCTTGTGTATTGCACGAAAATTAGTTGACATGGTCGCGCGGCAGATTCAAGAAACGAACATTGCGTTTGAAACAAGTCTCAAGGAGCGGCTATTTGGAAGCGAAGGGAAGATGGAGGTACTGTGGTAAGAACCACAGGAAGTTCTTGATTACACCCTAATGATTCAACTGCTGATAATCTGCAGCGTGTTTAAGATGCTCCATGTCCGCGGGCATTGCTCCTGAGCATCGTGGCGATGAAGATTGTAATGAATGCTGCATTCCCCACGAAATTGACTTTGATCGCAGTAGTGTACGCCACATAAGGATTCGATGGACCTAGACTCTAGAGTCCTTCAGGAGTACTTTGAACTTGCTTTGAACACTTCACGAGACCAATTCGGTTATATTGACATCTATGCTAATGACAGGAATATCTCTCAAAGAGAGGACCCCAAAATCTGCCGCTCCCACTTGTTGACTTGAATCTAGATTTGATCTGGATTTACAATCGCTCTCCGCTACATATCCGCAATGACTTCGGATATGAGGCCATGTGATTCACGGGCGAGTAGCATGTCTTGCTTCTTCACATTTCACAACAATCGCGATTACTAGTACTGTACCATTTCACAGTGATCTGATGTTGTGCTTTTGACGTTGTTCTCACCCGAGCTGTGTGTGAAGGCCCCGGGAAACTCCCACATGAGTCTCTGCGCCAAAGATTGTTTCTTTTATTTTAGAAACCTCCTACTTTCCTCACCTCATTCCGCAATTCGTGGAAATTTGGCGCATTCAAAGTCTCCGGCGTATACTTCAACCGTATCCACTGGAGATGGAAATTGAGGGGAAATAAGCGCAGGTGGCGCCGTAAAAGCTTCATCTTACAGGTTTTCCCGTGGTTTCACTGGGTATCCGGAAGGGGGGAAAGAGGGAGAAAGAAAGAAAGAAAGGGAAAGTTCAGAGAATTTCGGCACAAATGACCGCCAACATATCTCGTGCATCCAAAACATTGTTCGGGATATGCATGTAGATATATAATGTTAAATGTACAAAGCTAATACATAATTTTTTTAATGCCTCGACACATTCGCGATGCGCCGGAAACCAACTTACCATTTGCATTTGCCGCTGAAGCTACAGCCTGCGACGCAGCCGTTGGGCGTCCTCTCAGCTTTGCTCCTGCCTTGCGTGGTCCGTCTTTCGATCCCTTGGGCCACCTTCGTCCGCATTGAGAGCTCATGAGCTCGTAGGAGCTCGTGCAGGTGTGGCTGCTTGATGTTGGGTGCGGAAAGTCGAAATCGGTGAGTTTTCTGTAGCTTGACTGGGATGCTTGTATTCAATTGTGGTTATGCCGGTGGGTACTGGAGCCAGACCGTGTTGAATACGTTCCTGGCCCTTTCTCGAAGCTTTCCAGATAAACTGCGAAGCAAGTATCAACATTTGAAGGTAGTAGACAGTGGAAGAAAATCGTACATGGCTCTTTCCAGATCATGCGGGACTCATAATGCTAGAAATATTACATGAGCACGAGCATTGCGTCCGTTTCAGAGAGCCTCAAGACAACCTACATAATATACCGCGCTTTGGATTTCTCAGCCGGAGTCTTCTTAGCTGGGGTCTTCCTAGCCGGGGTCTTCTTAGCCGGGGCCGTCTCAGGTTTCAGTAGGAACCTCTCGGCTCGCTTTGAAGCTTCAGGGAAAAGAGCTTTGGGTCTATCGCCGTCTCCTCCCTAAGCGATCAAGTGCCAAGGAAATTAAAAGGAGACTGACGTTCGAAGGTGTTGTATTAACCTTTTCCAGGGAAGTGGTAGATCAAAAGCTATCATCCCGTAGTCGTTCCAATGGTAAAATGTTTAGAATCGCAAACACCAACTCGTTGATGCCCTCTGGGTCCAGGGCAACGAGATCACTGATGAGCACGAAGTGCCGTTCTCTACATTCCACGGCGAGGTCCTCAAGAAGCCGGATGCTGATCGAACAAAGATCGTCTAAAGCTGAATGCAGATCGTTCTTGAACCTCAAGTCCCAAAACGAAGGCAACTCGAGAATTCCCGCTAGATACCGGACCGCAATACATCTTGACTCGTCTTTCACCATGATGGTACTGCAAGTAAAATGAAAGGTAAGCCATATTAGAACGAAGTGGCAAGGGGGGAATCCACCTTGATATCCAATGTGATAACCGCTCGGAGACGCATTGAGCCTCTTCAAAACAACCAAAGTTTTCATTGATACCCTCCTTCATCTCATGCGACCCGACGTTCTTGCCCTCGGCAAGATACGCAACCTGCTCGGGCCATTTGATGACCTCCACGCCGCTCGAGGAAGATGTTTTTCGTTTCGAAGATGTTGAAGCAGATGAACACGCCCTCAAACGCGAGCCAGACTGCGTAGACCATCTGCGAGGAAGAGGCGGCGGGGTTAGCGAGCCGTCCTTGAGGGTAAAAGAGAGTAAGGCGAGGAAGAGACATACGTGGTACTTCCACTTCAACGTCCCCGGCGCAATCTGGTTCACATGCTGGTTGAAGATGAAGGCGAGCGAGATGACAAAGTTGAAGGTACCGAACCCTTCGCGCGGAGGTGATACGGCAGGATCCCCATGGTATAACTCACGATGAGCGTCGCGAACGCCAAATTATACGCCGCATAAAACAGGAATATAAATTCGTCCCGTGCGCGGCCGTGTCCTTCTGGTGCGCCTGGTACTGCTGGATGCAGGCGAGGAAGAAGATGAACATCCCCGTGCAGCTCGTGAGGAAGAAGAAGCGTCGCCGGTGCTTGTCGACGAGCGGCGAGGCGAGGAGCGCCCAAAAGAGGCTCCAGATGGCCGGGGTGCTGCTGATGAGGAGCTTGATCGCGGGGGAGGTGCTGTTGATTCGGTCGAGGACCTCGTCGGGGTAACAGTTGAAGAGGCCGTTGCCAGACGGAGAAGACTGTGCAGGGTGAGAGTCAGCGAGTGGTCTTTATTATTCAACTGGACGAGAGGAGGGAGATGGCACGATGGGAACAGGTAGGGGCAGGAGGGGTCGATAAGAACTGAAGAAGGGAATGGAATGGAAGGAGACGTGCAAGCTAAAGCAACGATAAAAGAGCGACGTTCAGCCGACGTTGGCGTTGACTGTGCGGCTGAGCTCGGTGGCGGATTTGATCTCGTCGAATTCGTACTGCATGAGGCCATCGTTCTCGTCGTAGTCCACATGCTAGTATGCAAGAATCTGCGGACGAACGAAGCAAGTGAGTGAGTATGGTTCTTCTGGCATCGCTCAAAGAAGGGAAGGTTGGATTAGGCCGAACCAAAGGAGGGACGGAGCGGAGGGACGGAGTCGAGGGGGGAGGACAGGGCAGGAAGAAGGACAGCCACTCAAATGCAGCATCTGGGTGTCCCGGCCTTGCCAATCAACCACCCAGGTGACTCGGGCACGAACCAGACCAGACAAGTCTGTAACACACTCGGCAATCCCTGCGAAATCGAGGGGATCCGCCAGGACCAGATGTTGTTGATCTTGAACGTGCTGAAGGTCGTCTAGGATGTTCCCGGAGTACCAGAGTGAGCTATGCGCAGTAGTCCAGGTAGGAGACTTGGGTGACGGGAATGAGGGCGGCGATGTCTGCGAAGCTGAGGCCCATGCCGACGAGGAAGCTGCAGTATGAGTGGCGTGGGCGTGTGTTGTGTGCCTAAGGAGGTGTAGGAGAACGCACCGAGTGCTGATGAACATGCAGACAGGCTGGGCAGCGCTCTAGATAGCGGTTTGCCATGACCGCACCGAGGAGCACCGCGTGTCTTCGCCCCAAAATGTCGGAGAGATACTGCGCGAACGGACAACTCGCAAGCACCAATGTTCTAGATGGCGTTAAGCAGTGCAAGCAGTGCAAGCATGGCGTCGTGGGGTTGTTAAAGAAGGCCATCCACTGCGGGAGCGACTGCAGGCCGGTCACCATGGAGTTACCATACTAACCGTTGGTGGAGAACGCGAGGAGGCGGACGAGTCTGCTAAGCGCGAGTAGCCGGCGGTTAACCAGGGTGAACCGGTTGTTGCTCCATTCGATGTGCGCCAGTGATAACAAGCTGCTGAAGGGAAGCAGAGCTGATGAAATGCATTAAGATGTACCCGGCTGGCCAATTGCAAGACGCAGACTTGTATCTTTGTGACGCGACGTAAAGTCCGATATCGACATACGAGCTCGACTCTCTCGACGTCGATGCACCGGTCACGAGCACAACAGCAGTGTCGGAAATGTCAATAATTTTGTTTGGCAAGGACATGCTATGGAGCTCGAGCGCTGTAGATCGTAGCGAAGTATTGCTGACAACGAGTGACTGTCATCGTATGTGACTGCCAGGCAAGGCATCGTTCGATTACGGCATGACGGATGCCAATGAGACCGGCCAGCGACTAGTCGTTCACACAAGGCACATTTTTTCCATTATCATCGGTTGGCTGGCTCTAATTACAACTCACTTCAATCGCCTACACCCATGCTTCTCCGCCCAATCTCCATTGCCTGCGTCGGTTCGTGGCTTCACCGCCCCTGCTAGCTCGCTTCATCGTCCCCATGAGTCTTGCGTGTAGCATTGTTGCAAACTCAATGGGACGAGCTTTCAAAGGTTGAGAGTTTCATACATGGCGACGGGGTGGCATATATATCTGACTCAGAGACATGCGTCATAACGGAGTCCTTGCTACTTATTATGATTTGAACACGGTGCATATCTACGTCACTTCACGCTGCTTTAATCTTCTCTCTTTCCGCTGAAGCGTCTTCAATATTGACTACAGACCTGAAAGTTTAGAAGGGCTAGAGAGGTAGAGATGATGATGAGAACGCACAATTTATGGTCGATCTTGTTGCACAGCCATACCATGATGCAACCAACGCTTGCTCGAAGTTGTCGAAGGGCGCTAAGGACTTTATCAATAAAAGTGAATCGACCATTAAACGTTTCAACCCACAGGGACCGCTTTCGAGAACTCCTTCAGGCTTTTCTGGCACGCCAAAAGTGGCTTCTGGAGTGGTTCCTGGTCAATCTCGCTGGCTTGTGGAGTGATCAATATTTGCCGGAGAACATGAAGGTCCCTGGATGTCCAGTATCAGCACCTTGATAATGAGGAGTACACACAAAGCGCACCTATAAAGTGATTGCGCCACTTCAATTGGCCCAGAGTATCCTTGGCTCTGGGAAGCCGCGGTGAGCTTTCGAGAATCCTCTGCAACCATGGCAGCCAGCTCCGATGGAACGGCAATGTCCTGTCGCTAGCGTTAGCTTTCATGTCGAGTAGCATGGAATCTTGCATACATCGATGAAATTGGCCACCTCGAAGGCTAAGGAATGAACATTTGATAATAACCGGACCGCTAGGAGCATGGTCGCATCTGAAGTTGATGTACTCGCCCCCGTATTGACACGCTGTGGTTGCAAGAGCGCTTTGGAAGATGGAACAAGCATAAGAGAGTCTCGGCTTGCCCCAGGCGTTGCAGAGTCTCGGCCCGGTCTTCGCTGATGTCCCGTAGAATAAAGATCCAATGAATCGTAAAGCTTCCTTGCGGCTGGGCGCGTATGAGTGGATGACGTAGACTGCAGTGGCGGAATAAAGTCGTGGCGCTTGCCAGACGTGTGCGAATCGTAGCGATTCCTATCTGGACTCGTACCAGTGTATGCGGTGGGTGTGCCCGTCATGGTGGGGGATGATGTCTGCTCATTTCTAGTGTGCAGGTAACTGTTAGTGGGGAAGGTTATAGTCCCATATTTTCCCCACATCTCTGATTCCTTCTGAGCGGAACCCATTTGAGGGACGTTTTGACTTCTTTCATGCGAGGGCTTGAATACTGTGCGAATAGCATTTGAGGCCCGATGCCAAGAGGAGGATGGTGTTGAAGGAAATATCGGAGAAGATGGAGCTGTGAGGAGCGGTGAAGAAGAGGAATCATTGATAAAACTCCCGTCCCAAGAGCGACGCGAATGTAGCGGGCGATTTGAATGCATAGATTGCACCTCCAGGCGAGCTTGCTGCACCCGAACCAGGCGAAGTTTTTCCTCGGCAGAGGCTTTCTCGCGCTTAAGTTCAGCTACATACGCGGGACTGCGCTGTCCGCGAAGTTTTGTCTTGAACGAACTAGCCATATTTTTGAACTGTTCTGAAAGTGCAATGCGCCACGCGGCCGTCTTGGACAGAGGAATCCCCTCATCCACCATCTGGGTTTGAATTTTGAGCTTTATGGGACGGTGTTCCTTCGCAAATTGACTCAGGACTTCCCAGGCCGATTCGGTTGTATGATGAGAGCGTGCAGTCCGGGAGTGCTTGTCGATCATGGGTTGCCAGAAGGTGTCTCGCAGCTCTTTTTCCCGCATTTCTCCCGCTTCCTTGATCACTTGGTCCCACATAGTCGTAACGAGTACGATATTGGGCAATCCACTGTCGCCGCAAAGCATTTGAAACATATCCATGTTTCTGAGCGCACTTCCGCTCATCCGGTTGTCGGAGATGCGATGCAGAAAGAGGAGACCGGTCAGGAGCATTTTTCGTTTGTATCTGGAAGATAAGTTTAGCACGCTTAACCCATATAATCGACCACCAATCAACTCACGTCGCGGTCAACCAATTTGAGATTGTTATCAAGATGTCCGTATCGGAAAGATAGGTGTCGTCAAATCCAGGCGTATCAAGAAAGACATAGGTCCGCGATGGGTCGCTAGGATGGCGGTATCTGACTGCTCGCACGTTTCGTGTATGCGATTCTAAGCCGTGCCCAATCGTCTCGTAATCACCTCCCATCGCCATCGCCATGTTTATGAACTTTCCGTCAAAGTTAGCACATACTTGTAATCTCGATAGAGCTGACGAACCGAAGTCTTTCCAGTTCCGGTAGCACCCATGACACTGCAGAATCTCATAAGGATGATCACAATGAGAGGATACCCGACTATTCACGTACGCTATGATTGTGTCATCTTGAGTCAATCCGTTGGTTTCAACTGCTGCATGCGAGGATTGAGGCGGCGGAGGTCGCAGAGGAATATTTAGAAAGTCTCCCATTTTTTGGACCTCGGGTGCGTCGTCCATTGGGTTACTGGGTGATATCACCTCTTCCTGTATGTCCGGGGCCGACTCCGCATCGGTTTCGCCCTGAAAACGTTGAATGCTTCTGACGCTGGGTGTGTCGTCCATTGTGTTACTGGGAGGTGTCGCTATCCCTGCCTGTATGTCCTGGGCCGTCTCCGCATCGGTTTCGCTCCGCAAACATTGGATGCTTCTGGCGCTGGGTGTGGCGTCTATTGGGTTACTAGGAGGTGCTATTATCTTTGCAATTTGGATCAGCGCATTGGCGGGTGTGATTGGGTCATCGACTGCTGGTGTTGGAATGACTGCAAGTGCGTGTGATTGCGACATTGAAGTGCAGAGCAATGCAAGACGATTGGGAAGGGGGATGTTATGATCAATGGCCATTGACCGCGTCCAAATCAGATGCGTGGGTCTATGATACTGTGGAGAAACGAATTTCGTGTTATCAGTTGCTCATCAGTGAAATTATTCTATGTTGTTAGAACAGCTGACACCAACTCACTTCACATTTTCACAGTGTCGCTCCTTCACCGTCCTGTAGCGATTTCATCTGCCTTATAACTATTCAGCGCAGATTACAACTGTCTTACAGCAAAGTGCAAGTGGATAGACATCGCGCGTTTTGGACAAGGGGTCCTCGCCACAAGAATCCGGTTATACGACGTGAATATTTAAAAATGAGGCTCTCCAGAGACCCACCCACCCAAATGCGGTAGTATAATCCCACGCCACATAGCGCTTACAACCGTGCCGAAGCCCCGTTTCTAAAATTCTTGCTGTGGTTCTTGCTTCAACACTTCAGCCGTAGTTCAATGCAGTTCTCAGGCACTCTTTAAGTATCATTTTTATCCGGCGCGGACGCTCATAAGCGCGGGCGCTTAAATGGTCATGCAAAATAGGCTCAGTTCAGCGGGCCTTGGGAGAGGTGACCTTGAGATTGTATTGATACAATTTTCAGATTCAAATTGCGACGTGTACATCCAGTGAGTCCATAGTAATGAGCAAAAATTGGCAAACTACCATTATTTATATCTAATCCGTCAACGCGGATGTAGAGATGTGATCATTTTGGTCATCTTGAGGTTCTAGGGCCCCTCGTTCGCGCAGCAGCTTGGCGGTATCTGAGTAGCCTCCAGCAGAAGCTGCCTGCAGTGCCGTGCCATGGCGCCCTCCCGCGGCATTCACATCGGCTCCGGCGTCCAGCAGGAGCTTGGCGAGATCGACGTGACCTTCCGCACATGCTTCCTGCAGTGCCGTGCCGTAGTGCACTCCTGCAGCGTTCAAATCTGCTCCGGCGTCCAGCAGCAGCTTGGCGAGCTCGACGTAACCTCCCTCGCATGCTACTTGCAGTGCCCTGTCTTCGTCCAAGTCCGCGATGTTCACATCAGCTCCGCTGTCCAGCAGGAACATGGCCAGCTCGATGTGACCTCCTGCAGATGCTCCAATCAGTGCCGTGCCATAGGCCCCTCGCGCGACGTTCACATCAGCTCCGTTTTCCAGTAGGAGCTTGGCGACCTTGATGTGTCCGCTTTCACAAGCTGCAATCAGTGCCGTGCCACATTCCCCTCCCGCGATGTTCACATTGGCTCCGTTTTCCAGCAGGAGCTTGGCGAGCTCGACGTGACCTCCCGCACATGCTGTCATCAGTGCAGTGCCATATCCCCCTCCGGCGACGTTTACATCGGCTTTGTTGTCCAGCAGGAGCTTGGCGAGTTTGATGTGACCTTCCGCGCATGCTACCGTCAGCGCCGTGCCATATTCACCTCCCACGACGTTCACGTCGGCACTGTTGTCCAGCAGAAGCTTGGCGAGCTCGACGTGACCTCCCGCACATGTTGTCATCAGTACCGTGCCATACTTCCCTCCCGCGACGTTCACATCGGCTTTGTTGTCTATCAGGAGTTTGGCAAACTCGACGTGACCTTCCGCGCATGCTGCCGTCAGCGCCGTGCCATAGCACCCTTCCACGACGTTCACATCGGCTCTGTTGTCCAGCAGAAGCTTCGTGACCTCGATGTGACCTCCCGAACATGCTGCAATCAGTGCCGTGCCATAGCGCCATCCTGCGACGTTCACAGCGGCTCTGTTGTCCAAAAGGAGCTTGGCGACCTCGACATGACCTCCCGCACATGCTGCCTGTAGTGCCGTGCCATAGTCCCCTGCCACGATATTCACATTGGCTCCGTTGTCTAGCAGGAGCTTGGCGAGCTCGTTGTGACCTCCGGCAGATGCTGAAATCAGTGCCGTGCCATAGCTCTCCCCGGTGATGTTCACATCGGCTCCGTTTTCCAGCACGAGCTTGGCGACCTCGATGTGGCCTCTCACACATGCTGCCTGTAGTACCGTGCCATAGCGCCCTCCTGCGACATTCACATCGGCTCCGTTTTCCAGCAGGAGCTTTGTGAGCTCAACGTGACCTCTCGCACATGCTGATTGTAGTGCCGTATCATAGCACCCTTCCACGACGTTCACATCGGCTCTGTTATCCAGCAGGAGCTTGGCGAGCTTGGTGTGACCTCCCGCGCATGTTGCCTGTAGTGCCGTGCAATAGCGCCCTCCTGCGACGTTCACATTGGCTTTGCTGTCCAGCAGGAGCTTGGCCAGCTCAATGTGACCACCTGCAGATGCTGCAATCAGTGCCGTGCCATAGTCCCCTCCTGCGACATTGGCATCTGCGCCATTGGTGATTAATTGCGCCGCAACCTTGGTCAAGCCTGCGAGGCAAGCGTAATACAGAGGGGATGCCACCACATTTTCTGATTTCCAGCGCTTGAATCTGTGGCCTGGAGAGTCCGGATCGTCCAACCGAACCCAATTGATCATCGCGCAGCTTCGAGGCAGTGCAAACAACTTCAGCAGCAAGTTCAGAAGGTGAGGGTAATCGCCGTAGGCGGAGTGAACATGGTAGACGCAATGCTCCGCTGCATATTGAGCTAGCGGGAACGAGGTTAAATGATCTTCAGCAATGTAGCCTGGATGTTTTACATCAAGAATGCTCTCCCGGTCGAAATATAGTAGTTGCGCCAGACATGTTTGAGCAATCACAGAGTGTGAAAGCTGCTCGCTGGTGCAACCATGTTTCTCCGCCTCAGATTTTAGCCGCTCGATGAGATACTCCTTGACGGAGAAGTGCGCTAATTTGACGGTCCCTGCGCATGTGTTAGTATGATGTAGATAATTCATGGCCTTTAAATCATACCGTTGATCTCAGTAACCAGTCCAGAGCCGACAGTCAATACGGTCCCAGGCACCTCGCAGCGCCTATCAACATTGTATAATGGGCCATCGTCTCCGCTGATGTCCACCGTCCCAACCTCGTCGATTTCTGACCTTGTCATGTCACGTTTTGAGAATGCCAGCCATTGCAGGAATTTCTGTAGCTCTTCCGGATCATCGCTTCGTGCAAAAATGCTGTCATATATCGCGTTGAGATCTTTAGGCAAGGACGATAATTGTTTTTTCAACTGTTCCACGTTTCTGCATTTCATCACCTCTTGCAGTTGCAATGCGATAAATCGAAACCTATGGTCATTCAGCATTTCAAGACGGCCATCATTCAGAACTGAGATGCTTACGTTCCGGAATGGCTAAGAAGAGCATCTTCAATCCGCCCCTTGTCGACTGGCTTCTTCCACTTCTTTGACTTGGTGAGTTCTGCATCCATGTAAACCCTGATGTCGCTCCCCGCAGACCGATCTCCGATCAAGACTTTCCGAAGACTAGACAGAGAAGAAAGGCCCTGCTCGATTTCCCACTCGGTACGACTTGTGAGCAGAAGGTGAATCTTTCTCGAGGTCTCTGATGAAGTCACAAACTGAATCCACTCCAAAAGCTCGCTCTTTGCACCGCACTCATCCAGCGAATCGATGATGATGTAAACGGAGTCCTCAAAGCACTCTAACACACGAAGGAGAGTCTTCTGGAGTGCGATGATATCCGGTTGGCGATGCCCTTCCTGGCAGCTGCGGTACAGTTCTATCAACGCGGTGGGTATTTCGTCGCCGCAGCTATCAGACAGCTGTGAGATGATGGATCGAATGAACTTTTCGTGAGCCAAGACCTGTAGCTTGTCGTTTCTAGCATCAAAGTAAAAGTAACCATAGCCTTGGACGGAGGGATCCAAATCGCAGAAGCGGATAATTTCCTCAATGGCAGATGAGCTAGGGACATTAATACTCAATATTTTGCCGCAGATGTAGAAACGAGAGAGCAAATACGCACGACAAGACTGTCTTTCCTGTGCCCGCTGTGTGATATAATGAGGAATGAATGATCACTGTTACGATGAAAGGATACATACGGCCGCCTTCGAGCCAGAGCACCGAGCCTGGCTGCGATTTCCACCTTGAGAACTCTCTTCCGCTAAGAAACCAAGATCCCGTCCCCGCTTGATGCGCTTTCCGCGCTGCGTTATGATTGTATGAAGTATCTAAGTCTGCCGCAAATATCCATTCTCGGACCTTGCTTTCTGAGAGCGCAAAGGCATTGATATCAAATTCAGCGGAAACAAGATGGGAAAGCATACTCTCGAGGCCATGCTGAGCTTGCTGCATTCTTGCCTTCGTGTCAAGTGCTATCCGGCGATCGAGCTTCTTGGTGAGGTCTTGGCACCGCTTCTCGCTCGCTGCGAGTCTGGTGGACATGCTGGAGAGTGTGTGCGCGAAGATGCGTGCTGGTCCACCGAGTATGAATCAGCAAGATGTTGAACCACACGAACCCAGGAAAATAGCACAGACCTACAAATTTTCCCTTCCCCGCGATGGATGGATCAACGTAATCGTGCAATAGCCTCGCAACTTCCAGTGACGCTATTCCGATTTCTGACATGACATCGATGGTACCATCGATCTTTTGCAGGTCTGGACAAGAGCTGGCCGCTCCTGCCATTTCGCGAAGGCTTTCCAATAGGTCCCGAGAAACTTCGTCTTGTGCTATCTGGTTCTGCGCGATCTTATGTACCCGTTATGTTAGACGATGTGAAATAAATATTAGTCTGATACAACTCTCACTTTATACGCAGAAGATAGCACCATCCAAGCCCCATTTAATACTGGGTGCGTCTGTTGCACAACACAATCTTCCATCAGTGTTGCACTTCACATCTAAAACACATGGCCGTACGCTGGCAAAATTGCTGAGGACGGGTACGATCGCATCAAGCACAGTACATATATTTGCACCGATGGTTGTCGCTGTTTGGGCACCATCAGCCCTTTTGACTTTTGCCAGCTGTGACATCGTCTCGTCGACAGCCTTCATGAAATCTGCATGGGACTCGACGACCAGATTGAACTTGACGACGAGGCGTGATGTCCCAAATTTTGCGACCAGCTCTTGCTCTGCGCCTTTTGAAGTTCAAACATCTGCTGCGAAACGCTAGAATGAATGCTTACCAGTATCGAGAAAATCCATCCCTCGCGCACTGTATTCCGCCACTGGAGCAGGCTTCCGCAATTCGGACTTGTGACTCTTGCGATGTATGGCAATTTCGATATTTGAGGAAGGAGTGAATTGACTGAGCGTGGGTCAGATATTAGAGCAGGTTCAAAGGAGATCGCAATCGCATCGTGCATGACTTACATTTGGTTCTGTTTTTTCCATCCAAGGGGCTCACCCGGCACTGTCGCCGACTCAAGCACTTTGATGCCGTCGATTTTCAGTACAAACAAGTGTGCCAGTTCCCGACTCTTGCTCGGCTGCGGTAAATCACCAAGTACTCGTACATCTGGCAGTGGGTCCGGTCATCAGTAGTGGATGCTCAAAGAAACTTCCTGGATGTGCGCACCTATTGATGATGCCAATATCATGATTTGAGACATGTATGCTGATCGCTGTCAGAGGGTACGAAAGCGTTCGGAACGTTCGGAATAAAGTTATGAGCGATCCAGTATAACTAGCACGAAGAAGCGCGAAGACCGTCTGTCTGTACTACTTATGTAGCGGCGCATCAATGATCAGACGTGGCTCCGAGCGCTCAGTTGTCGAACGCCGGATCACGGTTGCGCATATCTGCGATGCGGATATGCCTCCAGGCTGCGATCCGTATTGTGGGGCACAAGTTACTCAAGTTGGTCCTGGGTGCTGCAGTCCTGTACCGAAGACGCGGAGCCTAATGTGATATCTTCCTTCGAGTGTCAGGAGGTTGGTGGTGATATGATTGATATTAAGAACAACTGGCGTTAGTGAAAGCTTGGCGTGGTCAGAGGCAGTCAAGGCCGGAGTAACTCGTGCTGATAATTGAGCGTTTATTCCGTCGTGAAAGGCCGCCAGGGATGCAGCTTACAATACTTGGAAAGCGAAGTGTGCAATTTCTGTGTTGGGCACCATGAGGATCACAGTCTGAGCGAGCCAGCCTTATGTAAGATCTGAGCGAGTCCTAAGCGTAATGTTGATATCGATTGGATGGAAGTACAGGTAGGTTTCTATAAAGAAGCACTGTCAGTGGGTCCGACATACATATGCTTAAGCAATCAAGAGGATCCTCTTCTGGATAGATGGAAGGATGCAACACTTGGAATCTTAGATCGCTACGACAAATATCCGACGGCGCCAATCCTGCCTTCTCCAAGTCGGACTCCCTCTGCGTTTGGCGGATCCTGTCCACCTTGCGTGCAAGCAGGAGCGGGGAATGCTGGGAGCACGGTTGTCAGTAGCTGGAGACTCCAATTGTCCGTAGGTCTCAAAGCGCGCGCACGCACATTCATAAATGAAGAAGCACCCCGCGACTCCAATTACCGCATCGGTGATACTCGTGCTCCAGAACGCCCATCGCCACGTCGTCCTCTCAGCGATCCACGCATTTTGGTGGTACCGCAACTGGGTTGGCGATCCGAGTTTCGTTCATGCATTGTGCGCCGCCAGCTGAAATGAGATCCATATCCCAACCACTGAAGGTATGACATGTCTGAGTCGAAAGTCAAGACAACCTGAACATGGGCCAGTAGCTATCGCTCCACTTCTCATCGATATCCTCCTTCATCTCGTGCGTCCCGATGTTCTTGCCCTCGGCGAAATGCGCGACGCTGGCGACCTTCTCTAGCCGCTCGAGGGCCTCCTCGAGGGAGAGGTTCTTCGTCTCGAGGATGATGAAGTAGATGGACGGCCCCCGAACGCGAGCTAGATTGCGTAGACGATCTGCGAAGAAGGGACAGCGGGGTCAGCGAGCCGTCCTCGAGGATAAAGGGAAGTGAGGCGAGGAGGAGACATACGTAGTACTTCCACCTCAACGTCCCGGCGCAATCGGGTTCAAACGTTAGTTGAATATCAACACAAGCGAAATGACCACGTTGAAGATATTGAATCCCTTCGCACGGGATGAACGCCAAATCATACGCCACCTGAAGCAAGAATATAACCGCAATCATCCCGTGCGCGGCCGCGGCCTTCTAGTGCGCAGATTGGGCAGAGTCAAAGGAAGTACGGAAAGGAGGGACGGGGAGGGTAGGCAGAAGGACAGCCACTCACACATGCAGCATCTAGGCGTCCCGGCACTTGCCAATCAACCACCTAAACGACTCGGGCACGAACCAGACAGACAAATCTGCAACACACTCGGCAGTCCCTACAGAATCAAGGGGATCCGCCAGGACCAGGTGTTGTTGATCTTGAACGCGTCGAAGGTCGTCTAGGCTGTTCCCGATATATCAGAGCAAGTTGTACACGGATATGAGCTGTGCGCGGGCGGCGGTAGGCCGGGTAGGAGACTTGGGTGAGAATAGGGGCGGCGCTGTCTGCGAAGGTGAGGCCCATGCCGACGAGGAAGCTGCAATATGAATAGCATGAGTATATGTCGCGTGCCTAAGGAGGTGGAGGAGAACGCACCGAGCACCGATGAACATGCCGATAGGCTGCGCCCTAGATAGCGGTTCGCCATGATGGCCGCACCGAGGAACACCGCGTGTCTTCACCCCAAAATGTCAGAGACATACGGCGCGAATAATGTTCTAGATGGCGATCAGCAGCCCGAGCATGACGCCGGTGGGGTTATTAAAGGAGGAGGTCGGTCACCATGGAGTTGTCGTACTAGCCGTTGGTGGAGGACGCGAGGAGGACGCGGACGATCCACCTGTTGAGCGCGAGCAGCCGGCAGCTGCTGTACGATTCGATGTGGTCCAGGGGGGCAACAAGCTGCTGGAGGGAAGCAGAGCTGATGAAATGCATTGAGACGTGCCCGGCTGACCAATTGCAAGACGCAGAGTCTATATAAGCTTATATAAGCCTGTATCTTTGTGACTGAAGTCCGATATCTCGCTCAACGACTCCGAGCGCTCAACTCTCGTCTACTCTCGTGATGTCTCCCGGACCTTGACAGCTCTCCCAATACATCTGCAGCGAAGTCATTAATATCGCTGCCAACGAGTAAATTACAGCCTATGGATGATATATTGAGAGTTTCATATATTGCGAGGGGGTGGCATATGTATGAGACACAAGACATAACTAGTCCCTTGCTATTACAAGGTGAATATCTGCGTCACCGCTTCACGCGACTCCATATCAGGGATCGTAGACGTGGTAAGTAAAGAGATAAACGTTCAAGTGAGGAGGACTAAGCTGCGACAAGCGGTCAGTATAAATCTCATGGCACTATGGATTGTACTCACCAGCTAACTACGATTGATCATTCTGTGGCGGGCGAAGTGCTTCAAATTCGTTCAGGACTTCCCAGGCCGATCCTTGGGTGTGACGATAGCTCGAATCAATCCGAGAGCCACCGGAGATCTTATCACTCCAGAAGTTCTTCCGTAAGTCAGCCACCCGCTCCGTGATGGTCGCCTCCTCTACCACGTCGCACATGGTCGGGACAAGCACGACATTTCGCAGACCAATTCGTCCACAAGGCGCATTCACTTGTATCGTCCCCCCCATGTCGGCAGCCCCGGCACGGGGTGCTCGATTGTCGGTGATGCGATGCATGAACAATATGCCCGTAAGCAAGACGTTCCCTTGATATCTGGATAGTTTTTGATGTTGACCAAAACTTCGTTAAAAGGATAACGAAAAGGGAAGGGGATCGGCTTACTTGTCAGCCAGCCACCCTTGAACCCCCCACAGTACATCATTGACGGCTTCATATTCGCCACCAATTCCTGGAGTGTCAATAAAGACAATATTCCGCCCGGAGCCGTTTGGATGGCCGCGTTGATGTGCTTGTATCTTAACCGTTATCGGTTTAAGTCCTGGCTCTTCCGGGTCGCCAACGGGACAGGCAACACGGCCGAGGGCCTTATTGACGAACTGTAATGTTCAATCAGCCCATATCCCCTTTGCGAATAGGAATGTTCTACGTACCGAACTGTTCCCGGCTCCGGAAAGGCCCATCACCCTGAAATATCAAAGGACAAGGCTTATTGGTGAGTAGTGACCATTTGATATCACGATTTTAACGCACGCTATGAATATATCATCCCCGGCCGCGCGTTTCTGGGGCTTCCGCTTCTGAGCCGTGTTGCTTAAGATGGCCCGGAGCCTCCCAGAAAAGGTTCCCAGCTGTCGGAGCAACTGATTCACAACACCGATTTGGTACTCGACCTCGACCTTCTGCTTCTCTATCTCTTCAGCCAACACTGAATCTTTCTGCCTGGCAACCTGCGCTTCTAATTTTGGGATTAGGTCTCGTTGACTGTGTAGGAACATGCTCAAGTCCTGTTCGACCTCCGTAACATTCTCGTTTGAAAGCATCGTATTGTTCCTTTGGTGCATACTGCCTATGATCGTCCACGCTGATTCGGCCGAGTCGCTGAATTGTTCCAGATGACATTCTTTGGAGCTCAATTCCGTCCAATATCGTGCTAGCGCTTGCTCCTGTCGTGCTCCAGTTTCTGGTCGGACTTCGCTCCACATCGTGGTAACAAGAGCGATGCGAGGCATAGTCGCCTGCCCGCACAAACTGGTGAGCATCTTGAGATTCCTCAGAGGATCTTCAGTCGTCATTTGTTTGTCGGAAACGCGATGTAAGTATACGATGGCTGACAAATGGACCTTTTCTTTGCATCTGTCGTGTGTTGAGTATTAGAAACTCGGTTCCGGAGAAAGCTCTCACAATTTCCGCAGGAAATTAGCGATCTCGATTATAACTTCAATATCCGTTTTACGCAGCCTATCCAAGCCCGGTGTATCGACAAAAATAACGGAGCCGCCATCGTGAGGATGCTTGCATCTCACAGCTCGGCTGCAATCTGTCTGCGACACCAAGCTGTGTCCGATCGACATGTCACTTTGCCCAGTGGCATGTTCGATGAACTGGTTGCAATTTTAGGATGCAGACATCAAGAATCGAGAAAGCGGCGAACATACAGTGCTCTTTCCAGAACCCGTTGAACCCATCAAACTACCATTTTATATGAGCATACCAACGTGCACCAAGTGACGAACCTGATGGAAGACTCACACTACAATTTTGTCTCTGGAAGAAATCGTTAGCTGCACAAAGGTCAGCCTGAGTCATCCATAGCATTCGGTGCGCAACTCACGACAGGTTCTGCTTTGTTCTGAGGTTTGTCTTGTCCCGGCCTTGTGTATTGCACGAAAATTAGTTGACATGGTCGCGCGGCAGATTCAAGAAACGAACATTGCGTTTGAAAGGATTAGTCTCAAGGAGTGGCTATTTGGAAGCGAAGGGAAGATGGAGGGACTGTGGTAAGAACCACAGGAAGTTCTTGATTACACCCTAATGATTCGACTGCTGATAATCTGCAGCGTGTTTAAGATGCTCCATGTCCGCGGGCATTGTTAGGCTCCTGAGCATCGTGGCGATGAAGATTGTAATGAATGCTGCATTCCCCACGAAATTGACTTTGATCGCAGTCAAATCGCAGTAGTGCACACAGTATAGCAAGGATTCGATGGACCTAGACTCTAGAGTCCTTCAGGAGTCCTTTGAACACTTCACGAGACCAATTCAGTTATATTAGCATTTATGTAACGTATTACTAATGGCAGGAATATCCTTAAAGAGAGGACCCCGGGATCTGCCGCTCCCAGGACCCACTCGTTGACTTGAATCTAGATTTGCAATCGCTCTCCGCTGCATATCCGCCATGACTTCGGCTATGAGGCTATGTGATTCCTGGGTGAGTAGCATGTCTTGCTTCTTCACATTTCACAACAATCGCGATGACTAGTACTGTACCATTTCACAGTGATCGAGATCGATGTTGTCCTTTTGACGTTGTTCTCGCCCGAGCTGTGTGTGAAGGCCCTGAAAACTTCCACATGTCTCTGCACCAAAGATCGTTTCTTTTGAAAATCTCCCACTTTCCGCATCTCATTCCACATTCGTGGAAATTTTGCGAATTCAAAGTCTCCGGCGTAACTTCAACCCTATCCACTGGGGGTGGAAATCGAAGGGAAAGAAGCGCAAGTGGCGCCATCAAAGCTTTATCTTACATAGCAATTCTTAAGCCTCATTTTCGTGGCTCAAAAATCTGACAACCCCACCCCCCCAGCTCGATGACCGAGGAAGATGAAGTAAGGCAAGGCCATGGTATCATGAAATCGATACGAACCGTTGCAACCAGCGCCACCGAACGAAGAGGCATATGTGAGTTTCCGGAGGCCTGTATGTGATCGGATGTATGGTGGCGTTCGACTAGTCCCCGCTAACTTTGTACACGGTGGCTTTAGTCACGTGACGCGCAAAATCGCGAGGGGCTTCAGATCCGATTTTTATTTCCACTGGGATCCTGCTGGGGGAGGACTCCAATAAGTTGAATATCATAGTAGGGACATACAACAGTGTTTCTGAGTACTTATATAGTCCCCACGGGTATGTACAAATAAGGAGGCGGGAGACTGCGACCCGCCACCAACCCGCCACTTAGATTAGATAAACCATAAAAGGATAATCGGGCCTCGGTACTTGTACGCAAAATCGCCGCGGGGTGAGAATTTATATCTCCCCCAATTTTGACAATTTTGACAATCCCTCTGATGAAAAGGTTCTAAATAGTAATACAAGCATTTTCACCAGAGGAATAAGAAAAATACCCATTTCCTCGGGTGCTATTTCTGCTGTACAAAGTTAGCGGTGACTAGTCGAACGCCACCATAGAGCAACAATCTTGTGGTATTGGCAGCAGAATATTGGGCCCTGCTAGTGCTCGCACTCTTTCTGGAAGAAAACACCCGTTTCATGGGAACGTGCGGTATGGAGGTTGAATGAACGAGCCACAAGGCAAATATTATTGATCACCGGGCAAGTGTGCCAAGGAGCCTTCACGATCGCCCCAATGCTCGATCGCCAGAAGTTCTCTTCCAGGCCAACCAACCGGTCGTCTTTGACGGTCTCCTTTCCCAGTTTATCGCTCATGGTCGCGAGCAGTACGACGTTTAGCAGATCACTTCCTCCCCAAACCGCAGTCAACAACTCTATCCTCATGTGGGCAGACTCGCCACCGGCCACTCGATTGTCGGTGATGCAATCGGTATGCCCGTAAGCAAGCGCAGCTCAATGAATGATTCATACCGTCGCAATGGAAAGCATGCCTCTTTGCACATATATTTCGTTGTATTTCAATTTCCTGTAAGTTAGGTAGGTTAGGGGCGAGCCACGTGGCGGTACGAATAATTTCATGCAGCCTCCGCGCACTGGTGCTCGCGCCTACGCACGAGCACTCCCGCCAGCTCACGTCCTCCCGCTAAGGCTCCTGCACATCTCCACGCTGCGTGTACTGTGTGCGTCGCGTGCAAATGCGCCACGCAATCCGCGCGCGTCCGGCACGACAGCGAAGATGGCTTCCATGTGTGGCCCTTGTTCTCGAAGGGTGTGCGTACGATCTTGTACCGCGTCTCGCCCTTCTCCAAGTCGGACGCCCTCTGCGCTTGGCGGACTCTATCTACCTTGCGTGCAAGCAGGAGCGGGAGGAATGCTGGGAGCACGGTTCTCAGCGACTAGAAACTTCAATCGTCCGTACGTCTCGAAGCACGCGCACGCACATTCATAGATGAAGAAGCACCCCGCGGCTCCAATTACTCCGGAACCACCTCGTCGTCCTCTTAGCGATCCACGCACTTTGGTGGTACCAGTACTGGGCTGACCCTTTGAATTCCGTCCATGAATTGTGCGCCGCCAGCTAACATGTCGGAGTCAAGAGTCAACACAGCCTAACCATGGTTCAACTCCCGCGGCAAGTAGCCATCGCCCCCCTTCTCGTCGATATCCTCTTTCATCTCGCGCGTCCCGGGGTTCTTTCCTTGACGAGATGTGCGGCCTGTTCGAGCCGCTCGACATCCTCCTCGCCGGTGAAGAACGCGGCGGTCACCTCGAGGGAGAGGTTCTTCGTCTCGAGGACGTTGAAGACGATCACGCCCTCGAACGCGAGCCAGACTGCGCAGACGATCTGCGAAGAAGGGGCGGCGGTGTTAGCGAGCCGTCCTTGAGGGTGAAAGAAAGTGAGGCGAGGAGGAGACATACGCAGTACTCCCACTCCAACGTCCCCGCGCAATCGGGTTCACATACTGGTTGACGATGAGCGCGAGCGTGATGACGAAGTTGAAGGCGTTGAATCCCTTCGCGCGGAGGTGGTACGACAAGATCTCGACGGTGCAGCTCGCGATGAGCGGCGTCAACACCAAATCATACGCCGCATAGAACAGGAATATAACTGCGGTCATCCTGTGCGCGGTCGCGTCCGTCAGGTGCGCCTAGTACTGCGGGATGCAGATCGTCTGCGCGAGGAAGAATATGAACATCCCCGTGTAGTTCGTGAGGAAGCGCCGCCCGAGCCTGTCGACGAGCGACGAGGCGAGGAGCGCCCAGCAGAGGCTCCAGATGGCTGGGATGCCGCTGATGAGGAGCTGGATCGTGGGGGAGGTGTTGCCGATTTCGTCGAGGACCACGTGGAGGTGGTAGGACAAGAGGCCGTTGCCGGACCATTGGGAGAAGACTGTGCGGGGTGTGTCAGCGAGTGGTCCTTATCATAACTGAACGAGAGGAGGGAACAGGGAGAGGGAACAGAGCAGGATGGGAATAGGTAGGGGCAGGACGGGAAAATGGGAAAAGGAGGGGAGGGGAGGGGAGGGGAGGAGACATACACGCCAACACAACAGTAATCCGCGCTTCCCGTTCCCCGGCGTCGCGAAGACCGACTTTCAGCTGACGTTAGCATTGACTGTGCGGCGAAAGTCGGTGGCGGATTTGATCTCGTCGAATTCGCGCCGCACGCACGAGGCCGTGGTTTTCGTCGCCGGCCGCGTGGTAGTATGCGAAGATCTGCGAACGAGCGAAGTGAGTGAGCATGGTTCTTCTGGCATCGCTCAAAAAAGGGAGGCCAGATTGGGCAGAGCCAAAGGAGGGACGGGAAGGAGGGCGGGCAGGGAAGGAAAGAGAGCCACTCACATGCAGCATCTGGGCGTCCCGGCCCTTGCTAATCAACCACCAGGCGACTCGGGCACGAACCAGACCAGACACATCTGCAACGCATTCGGCAATCCCTGCAGAATCGAGGGGATCCGCCAGGACCAGGTGTTGTTGATAGTGAACGTGCCGAAGGTCGTCTGGGATGTTCCCGGAGTACCAGAGCGAGTGGTGTGCGGTAGGCCGGGCAGGAGACGTGGTAGACGAGAATTGGGCGAAGGTGAGGCCCATGCCGATGAAGAAGCTGCAATATGAATAGCATGAGTATATGCCGTGTGCCAGGGAGATGGAGGAGAACGCACCGAGCACTAATAAAACATCCCGGCGCCCTAGATAGTGGTTCGCCATGATGATCGCACCGAGAAGCACCGCGTGTATTCGCCCCAAAATATCAGACACACGGCGCGAACGGACAACCCGCAGGCGCCAACGTCCTGGATGACATTCAGCAGCCCGAGCATGGCGCATGTGAGGTTGTTAAAGGAGGCCGTCCGCTACGGGAGCGACTGCCGGTCGGCCATCATGGAGTTGTTGTACCAGCCGTTGGGTGGAGGGCGCGAGGAGGAGACGGACGATCCACCTGTTGAGGGCGAGCAGCCGAAGGTTGGTGTACCATTCGATGTACGCCAGGGAGAGTAACAAGCTGCTGAAGGGACGCAGAGCTGATGAAGGGACGCAGAGCTGATGAAGGGACGCAGAGCTGATGAAATGTGTTGAGACGTGCCCGGCTGGCCAATTGCAAGACGCAAAGTTTGTATCTTTGTGACGTGAAGTCCGATATCGAGCTTCACTCTCTCGACAAGGACATGCTAGGGAAGTCAGGGCCGCCCTGGACGTTGTACTGAGTGCTTTGACTACCTTTTGACGAGAATGTGGCGGGGCGTCATTTCCTCTTCGCTGCAGCACAAAACATTATACACACGTCCGGATCATCACCAAACACTCAAAGTAGACCCCTTATATGTGTTCCAGGTCTTACTTGCCATTATCGGGGCACTGCGAAAGTTTCCGATGCAAAATCAGCTGAGAACGGTGTTCGGTCACGTGAATTCCAAAATTCACTGTCATACTCCTCCGGGTTGCTTTCACAGGTCCTTTGGCATAGATCTGAGTAGACAGAAAGTTTCTAATATACTTGAAGAAAATTTCAAAAAAAACCTGAAGCGACTGAGTGGAGAACTGAGCAAGCACAACGAAATCATCAAAAGGTAGTACGGTGATAGTAGCGACCATTCGCCGTTTTCAACTGCTGCGAGCCTGAGGACTCATTGCGTGTAGTACTTGTCGTTGCGAACTCAGTGGGATGAGCTCTGGGAGGTTTAGTGTTGTGCGGGCCGGGCTTGGGCTCGGCTTGAGAGGCTCGGGCTTGAGATATTCTCAAGCCTGGCATGAAATGCATTGGGACGTGTCTGGCTGGCCAATTGCAAGACGCAGAGTCTATATAAGCCTGTAGCTTGGGGACGTGAATTCCGATGTCGATCTCGGCAACTCTCTTGACAAGCAAGCGCAAACGACTTGCAGAGGCGGCCGATGCACCGGTCGCGAGCACGACAGCGGATCCTTCGAGCTCCTTCGAGCTGTCGATAATTATGCTTGACAAGGACATGCTAGGCTGTAGGGAGCGCTGTCGACATCGTATGACTGCCCACTCCGCCAACACCAATATGATAGCTGCCAGCAAAGAACATCGTGTGATGATGGCTGCAACAGATCGGCCGTGGATGCAGCGATGGCCAACCGTCGTCTGGTACCGTAGTCGTTCTCAAAAGGCATATTTTACACAATCACGTGCACTGGTTGGCTTATAATTAGGGCTCTAACCAAGCTCTAACTCACTGCAATCGCTTGCACCTAATCTCCGTTGCCTACTTTGGTCTACGTGGCTTCATCGCCCCCGTCACTAACGATCACCAACCATGTTATTCTCGTGCATCTCTCCGGGTTTAGATACCCGTGTGCACTGTATTATATACAGACGTCATACGTGAAGCCGTGGTCCGTGACCTGCAATCGACGCACCTATGGGGCCAGGGTGATCGACTAGTTAGAATTGGACAGATGAGCGCGCGCAACACATGGCTCTCTCGCAGGGTATGGGATGTCAAATTGAAGTCCTTGCCGAAAGCGATGTTTTAAATATATAAACAGTGATCAGTAATCAAATTCCATGAAAGCTGTGAAATGGCAGCGACCGAACATCCTCGTTGAACTACAATATTTTGATTACAACCTGTGACTGCATGACACGACCAACAGTGACTTTGAAAAGTAAGCACGATTTACCCATCTGGTCAGCCGTGTTTACCCCTGATGGGTTACCCGGCAAGCAGATGATACCGTCTAGGAAACATCGGATACAGCTATGCCTGCGACGTTCCATCGCACGATCAGTAGCAGCTTTGCGAAGAAGAAGTGACTCGCACACCTTTACTGGAGCCAGGAAAAGAGTTTTCTCCAAAATCCACGCTTGGCGGTCTTGGCGGCCGAGGTATTTTCGAATACCATTCCTCCAGCCATCTCTCTCTGCACGAGTAGGGGAGGGCATGGCTTTTGATTCAGGAGGTAATCAATGCTTTTCCAGGCCGAATCTTTGGTGCCGCGGAATTCCTCTAACTTGCACCCCTTTTCAATCATTCCATTGAGCCAAGTCGTCTGCAACTCATTCTGTCTCCGATGAGCTGTGGGCTCTGATACTCCAGCCTCCCACATGGTCGTCGTGACGACAACATTCTTCATCACATCCATGCCACATAGGCCCTGCAATATCTCAAGTTGTCTGATCAATGATCCAGACATTCGATTGTCCGAAATTCGGTGAAGAAAGATGATTCCTGCCAGCTCGACATTGTTGTTTTTTTTTCTGATAAAAGCGGTTCGAAATCAGCCGAGGATCAAAAGTTCCTCGTTTTGACTCACATATGTGTGTTTAGCCACGTAACAAGGCTGTGTAAGCCATTAATCTCGAAAGTTTCCAGATTCTCAAAGCCAGGGGTATCAACGAATATGACGGGGTGTCCAGCAGCTTCAATGGGATGCTTGCATTCAATTGTGGTTATATCGGCGGGCACTGGAGCCAGACCGTGTTGAATACGATCCTGGCCCTCTCCCGATGCTGTCCAGATAAACTGCGGAGCAAGTATCAACATTTGAAGGCAGTAGACAGCGGAAGAAATCGTACATTGCTCTTTCCAGAGCCTGTGGGGCCTATAACGCTAGAAATGAAGGCAGTAGACAGCGGAAGAAATCGTACATTGCTCTTTCCAGAGCCTGTGGGGCCTATAACGCTAGAAATATTACATGAGCATGAGCATTTCCCCTGCTTCAGAGAGTCTCAAGTCGGCCTACATGACGTATCGCGCTCCTTTGGATGTTCTAGCGCGTATAAGAGACGGGTATGAGGCTGACTTCGTAGGTGCGCTTCCTTTTATCCGAGATGTCCTGACGGAAGATCAATATAAACGTGCTGCCGAATCACGGGATAAAATTACGAAATTTGATTCGCAAGTGGGCTCCCCTGGCTGTCGTGTCGCCTCTTCTCCGATGATCTGGAAGATGGCGTCAATTTGAATGTGTGACAGGTCTCCCAACAAAAACATACAGCCTTGGCATCGTGAACCATGTTCCTGGCATGAATAAAGCATTCAGAGTTGTATCTTCAGAAGTTTTCTCCTCCTGCCGCCTTTCAGGAAGCGGTGTAGATTTCCCCTCAACTCCTTTTGCTACAATTTCTGTTGGGACATCCACTGAAGGTACGAGACGAATATCTGCACGGCCATCAATGACTGACGGTGTATCTTTTTCTTGCCTCGCTGATCCCTCTCTTCCACTTGATGGTCCAGCTTCCGGGGTCGCCAGGGTGCCGAGAATTTGACTTGTCGTGCCGAAAACAGGAGGGATAGAATCCGAAACGTATGGATTGGCCAACACTACTAGGGAGTTGCAGATGTCGTTCGCGAGCGGTCTGTTACGAGGTTCTTGAGTCCAACATCGTTCAGCAAGCGCCCAGATCTCATCAGTCAAATGAGGAGCGCCGTCGTCTGGGCTAGGTTTCTCTGGTCGAACGCTCTCCCGGGCTACCAGTTGAGTGAAGTCGACGCGCTGAACGTCCGCAAGGGGGACATCATTCATGAATATCTTGATTCAGCACCGTGCGATTGAGCGCGAGTTCAAAATCAATAAATTTGAGAGTACTCACTTCATAAATCGTCATTCCAAATGAGTAAATGTCACTGGGTTTTCGCAGGGGGTGACCCAACAGACGTTCAGGAGCCATCCAGTTAGTACTGCCGTATATTTCTTCATCGCCGGCGGTTGTTGATCGCGAATTGATATCAGTCTTTACGCGAGACAGACCAAAGTCGCACAGGACGGCTTTCCCGCTGTCGTCGATCAAGATGTTATACTAGTGCAAGTAAAAAAGTGTGGGGAGAGCCAGGCCATATTTGTAGACTTACGCCTTTCAAGTCAGCATGAACGATGTTCTTGTTATGAAGATACACCAGTCCGAGAGACGTCTGGTGCAGCTGTTTACAATTCGAGACTCATCAGCTAACCATTCCCGTATAATTATAAATCTCTCACAATAGCAGCCCGATTGCACTCCGGATAATTATCGATATAGTCTCGAGCATTTCCGTTTTTGAGGTACGGCATTACAATGAAAGGTCTGTCACCCCACACGTTTGCGCCAAGAAATGCTGGCGCTTATTTAGTTAATAGTTCACTCAGCCAGTACAGACAACACCTACGGAGAATGTGAGGGTGTTGCAGCTTTGACCAGACCTGCGGGACGTCAACCGCACTGTAGCATCTTAAGTCGAAATGATGTTGATCACTCTCACATTTATTTCCTTCTGGAGAATCTGGAATGTCAGATTAGACGAGAGCTTTTTATTGGCCAAGGACTGTACAACCTTTGAGCTAGCTCTGATGCCCCTCTCGGTTCTCAAAACCTTTAGAGCAACTTCCATCTGCTGCCATTTCCCTAGGAAAACTTCGCCACTATAGTCATCGTTGCTAAATCAGACTCTACTGCTCACGCTGAAAGACGGATTCACTTACAATCCTCCCGAGGCTATGGGAAGCATGAATTCCACATCGAATGAAGTCACCATCCAATCTTCTATTTTCACTGACCGCCCGCTCGCCGTTTGTAGATAGGCTACGCTTTTGGAGAAAAATTGTCGCTCTCTATCACCATCCAATCGCTGCTCCAAGCGCTTCTGAAAAGCAATCATAATGGGGGCCATGCCCTCTTGGTGAGCCTCTGTGTACGTTTAATTTAATGTAAATAAATCGACAGCTATCGAGACGCACCCAAAGTATTTCTGAGAAGTTCTCGATCCCTTTCCAATTCATCCAACCTCGCGTATAATACGTTTTGATCCTCGACCGTTGCCGCGTCGTTCATCATCGGCCATTTGGCAACGTCGAGAAGTGCAGATACCTAAATAGACAAGCTCAGACAAAATTGTTAGGTATGTAGTAGCAACCCATAAGTACCTGGAATACATTGGCCAACGCGGCGATCTTTTTCTGATAAGCATCGATCTGGGCTATTCTGCGTTCTTTATTGACAAGCGACTTGACGAATGATTCGTGACCCTCGGCCTCGATGAAATCATGTATTTCTTCTAACAGTCTTATCAGGACCAGTCAGCTCGAGTCATAGTCAATTAACAGTAGCGCTAATAACAGCCTGCTCACTTCTGAAGACTGTTGATGGTAGACGAAGTCAAGGTGAGGTCTGGGAGTCCAGGGGCTGAGCCCTCGTTCAAGACACACAGAAGCTCTGCGATCGTCCAAGCCATGAAGCCAAACTGCTCCCGGCTTTCTTCCACCCGATCGATTGAATGCTGGATGAGTTTAAATACTTTCAAGGCCGTCGTTAGCCAAGTAAGCCCAAGGTGGTTCAAGTTCGAGGTGATCCGGTCCGCACGCACCCTGATCAGGTGTTTCCTGGTAAACTATGTTGTAATTGTGATGGACATTGTTGATTTGAGCATTGCCAGCCGTGTTAGTTGTGTTGAAAACCTTTCAGCGTCCATCAGATAAGGGTTGTCATTCGATGCTTTAAGCCAACTTACCACAGTAGGAGAAAGCATGAGAGCCTGTAGCACCCGGGCTTCAGGATCGCGTCAGATTACTGCTGGCTTCCAAGTGGTTCGAAGAAGTCCTTCGCGGGGACAGCATAAGCAACTTTGGGGTCGGGAGTATCTACTGCTACAGCGTCTGAGGGTCTTAGACGAGGCGTAACAACTTACCTACTTTCTGCTAGACACTCAGACCGCTATCTTACTGACTAACTCCGGTCGAGTGTTTTACGAAAACAGTCTCGCCTACCGCTCGATCGACCTTAGTAGAAGGAAGTATCTTAGTGTCTAGTAGTTTACTGACCTTGTATGCAGTTGTGAGAAGCTTGTAAGCACCCAAATACGCCAGGGCTTCACTACTTCTTACAGTAGCAGCGTTGTTGATACACCCTCGAACCTAATAGGCTCCTCTTTCGAGTTGTTTCTGACTCGCTTGACTTTGTTGTAACCAAAACACTGGACTAGAACCTCCCGCCGTTTCACCTTCAAAAGTCCGCTCTGCCATGTAGCCGGACCCTATAGTAACTGATAGAGAACTTCGTTTGTGGCACACGAGGGGATGTCCTCCACCGCCGCCGTTTCGCCCCTAAAAAGTTAGTCTACAAACGATCCTTCTTTACTTCCACTCATCTAAACTGAAACGAAACTTCTCGGCGACAATTAGCTTAGTGGATCAGCGTCAAACTGCAACATCACTCCTGTGAGCCAGCGAGTACTTGTTCGGATACATAGTGATAGTACATGAAGTTATTGACAAAACATAAGAGTTCGGATAGTGGGGGGACGCACTATCTGTGAAAACGTAGTGACACGAGCGTCCACGAGCGGCTCAGTGGTTCGTTAGCTCAGACTATAGACGGTGCTGTCTCGAAGGCCACACTGTACCTTACCGCTCCGAGCTACACTCAGATCTGTCCACTTCCCTAGCCAAAACATAGTATTTCCGGTTCGGCTGTAGGGCAGCTGCAGTGTAACTTTTAGAACACACTTGCTCAGCAGCGACCGTACCTGCCGGTCAGCTAGAAACCGTCGACAGTAGGAGCTTCGTGAACATTACGGAAGCGACGATGGTACATCATTGTACCTTTGCCCGGAAGTTCCGGCACTCTTGTAGAAATTTCACGACGGTTACCACTGCAGACAGTTCTTTACCGCCTTACGACATGTCCATCGTATAAGACACCTCTCGACACGCCTTGGTGTGGATTGATACTGACGATACCACGATACTTACGGACAGGTCGGACAATGTCTGACCCATCTCACTGGGACAAAACGACTACCCCACCGTCTGTTAGTGATCAGTGGTCACGGTGCTGACGCGGTGCTCCGGCGACTTACGCCACCCAGATTTCTAACAAGACAAGGATCCTTTA
>KV417798.1:23445-44334 GCA_001630335.1 Athelia psychrophila
GCATTTTCCAGAGGGCCCAGGAGTTGTCTCGGTATCAAGTAAGCTTTTATCTCCCTCCCGCTGACTCTTGGTATTTCAAATAGGAACCAGTACTGACAACCTACTAAACCAGCTTGGCGTGGTGCGAGCTGTATCTCATATTCGCGACGTTGTTTCGAAAATTGGACATGAAGCTTTATGAGACTAGGTAAGCTGCTGCAAACTCTAGATAATATTTATTGGCCTACTCATCAACGTCGGTGCAGCGTTGATGATTTGAAATATAAGGCATACTTCTTGCCCGCTTATGCTGGGCATCTGCGCGCTCGTGTCAGTGCGAAGACTTCGTAGATATGAAATATGTTCTATTCTAATGCTAATATTCGAGTCGTGGGGCAGTTCGTATGTGGGTGTGGGTGAATAGACAACTTCAGCGCCACCAACTTGAGGCCTCTTTTGTCAATCACTTCGGTGTGAAACCCTTGGGCTTTGACTCATACTATCGTGGTGAAATGCCAATTGGAAAAGCTTTACTAGGTACCAGAATTGCGAGTCTTTGAGCTAGTAGTACATAATATCCTGCTTTTCTTGGCGATGGGAATCTTCAACCTCTGGAGCTGCGCCGTTACGCGCTACCAATTTGTTCTCAATCTCGGTGTTCCTCTCATGTAGCTCTATCACTGGTACAAAAGCATCTGGCTTCTCAGCCTGCTCTTTTGTCGACGAGCTCCCTCTCTCTGACCAGCAATCAACCTGTGAAACTCCTCGGCCTCCCGTGACGCCGACTGCTGTCGAGCCGTTAAGCCTAACTCTGAGGTGGCCTCATTTGCGGTGAACTCTGGAAGTCACGCAAGGTTCTCTTCCCTCTCGCGCTATCTGCCATTTGCAAGCATATACCTCGGGTTTAGTGAGCGCCCTCGCGGCATTTTCACCGTGCAAGAGTGATACTGATGGCTAAACAACATACAAAACAAGTATCCATCGTCGCAGAATGGATGCAGGACTTCAGACCTTGCAGTGGGGTTTCCCTTCCTCTCCTTGAGTGCGCCTCAGAGTGGGTCCGGTGAGGACCCCGGTCTATGCTTTAAGAGGTTCAATACGAAAATGGCGGGTTTCCAGCAGAGGCGGCGGGCGACGGGCGTGTTGGACGCTTTTGGGGCGGCGTGGACTGGGGGATTTTGACGGTGTACGCAGGCTCATCTGCGTTTGTTGGGTGTAGGATCAGTGGGGCAGCGTTCGTGGGCTTGTCCTGCGGGATCTCGGAGAATCTGCAGGATATCCGTTAAGAACGATGCGCCCGCGAACATTGGAGAATGGGCGCACTTTTTGCCAAGGAGGTTGCGGAATCCGGTGATTGGGTTGGCAGAGCTTTTGACGAGCTGGTGTTTGGTCTGACTGCTTATGTACAGCAAGGGTACATCGATAAGTGCGATAAAAAACTGCAATATATGATCCGGGGTACAATCTCTTCGCCGTGGAACGCGACAGCCAGCCAACTGCCGGCATGCGATCTGGCGCTCTTCATCTTCGTTGGCTATGCACTCAGCCGGGCCCTCCTGCAATCCAAAACTAGCACATCGATATCAGCGCGCAAACTGATCTATTCGGACAGTTAGCGAGGAAGAAGCGACGTCTTTTCCTCATCCCCGCTCCGCCTCGGCACCCCGATAATGCCGATGCTGATGCCGATGCCGACGACAATGACAGTGCCATCACTCAAAGTCGGAGTCCCAATTCATGTAAATAACCATCTGCAACAACCGTCGCCCCCGCACCGCACCCCCGTCCCGCCGTCTCGTAGTCACGCACACTTCCCTGCCCCAAGACGAGCTCGCTCATGCTCATCAATATCGACACGCATTCAATTATGAAAAACAGGCCTGAAACATGATGCGAAGAGAGCGGAACGGCACCAACTTGATACTAGACTACTCCTTGCGAGCTCTTTGTCCGTCGAACAAGATCCTCATCCTCTTCCCGAACGGAATCTTGAACATCTGGATGCGCGATGACACAATACCAATCCTCTTCTCAATCTCGACCCTCCTCTGGTGTAGCTCTGCCACTCGCACATGGTTTCCGTGCTCCGTAACTTGCGCTTCCAGTCGCCGAGATGCATCTCTCTGATCTGAAATGAGCTTGTCTAATTCCTCCTTGAGCCTGACTCCGGCTGCTGTCTCATTCAACCCCTTCTTGTCATCGTGAATCTCGCGGGAGATCGCTATGTTATCTTGCTCCGTAGGCAATATGCCAACGATTTTCCAGGTGGATTCGTACGAATCGCGAAACCGGTGCACCGTGCACCCCTGGTCTATCATATCCGCCCAAAAGGTGCCTCTCAATTCTTGCTCTCGCCGAGCTCCAATCTCCGGCTGAATATCGCCCCACATGGTGGTACTGAGTACAACGCGAGATAATCCAGCTTGCCCGCACATGCTAGCGAACATACGGAGGATCTTGAGAGGAGAGCCAGCCATCCTGTTATCGGAAATACGATGTAGGTATATGATTGATGATATGGGTATGGTTTCCTTGTAACTTTCTAAATCATGAGAACGTTGAGTGTAGGCACGCGAAAAATGCTTACACTTCGACAATCCAGCCAGCGATCTCGCTCAAGATTTCGACATCCGACCGATTCTTGTCGTCGAATCCAGGAGTATCAACAAAGATGACCGGCTCCTTGTCGTAAGGGTGCGTCGTTCTGACCGCTCGGATATATGTTGTTTGTGACTGCAAAGTGTGTCCGACCGATGTACCGTCTTGCTGAGTGGCATAATCGATGAACTCGTTGGGAGGTCAGCGTACAGAAATCGTCAAGCGAGAAAGCGAGCATACAGTGCTCTTGCCAGCACCCGTTGGGCCCATTACGCTGACAGCATATGTGAGCAATGCAACGTGCAGGAGGCTAGTTGAATACTTACATCACGATCCTGTCTTTGGCAGAGAGTTGGTACTGCAGAATCGACGTCAGCAGGAATCGTGAGCTTAGTGCATGACTCACAGTTGGCTCTGTTGGTGCCGACCTTATAGACGGACTAGTGAGTCTAGACTGTCGTACAGCGACAGGTAGCGACTCACATCAGCACAGTCCTTCTAAAGTTAGTGACTGTCGGAGAGGTTGATCGCTGGCGAGTAGCCGAGGATTGAAAGTAGATGATCAGGGATAAATTGCGCTGGTGGTGGTAGATACCCAGTGCTAGCCTCGTTGATTCTGCGTGATTGCAAGGTGTTCGCGGATTCAAACGAACTAAAACGCGGTGAAAGTGGCTACACTTCACGTGAAACACGGCCTTTTTGTGTACAGACACTTAGTATTGCCGAAGTCCCGCTCGTCCGGTACAGTTTTATACGGCCCGGTGTAACACCATATGTCAGTGTAACACTTGGGCATTCCTGATCGAAATCCTGAGCCTCTCACTTCAAATTTCTCTCAGAACTTTACTATTGCATTATGTTACAAGTTCGGCAAATTTTTGGGTCAAAATAATGTGAAGGAAGTCTGAAATCAATGCAAGAGCACAGTACATCTGAACTTGAGTGTTCATTTGAAAACTTGAAGACCATAGTACAATTAATTGGACTTGATAATGTGTATAGTAACTTCACTAATACATATGTATGACCTGTATAAGGATCTCGCAGGTCGCAGAACAAGAATTGGAGACGATGTGGCTGAGCACGATCACATTTCGTGTCGGCAGAGATGGTGGGAATTAGCCAACATGTAACAGGCGGCGACCTCGTCAAGCAATTGGCTCTAATTATACCAGTGCTACTCCGACAACTTGCTTTTATTGCTCTAAATCTACTATGGGGGCTAGAGCAAAATCTATCACGAAAAAAGTGCAGCTCGAGCGCGAGGCATACAAAGATCTAAAGGCACGAGCTATCTTGGCCTATGGACTGGAGCGTGAGAAAGTGAAGGGAAAGGGAGCTTGTACGGTAGCAAACGACTTTGTAGAGCTCTACAGGGTAGAGACGGGGAAGGATGTTAAGCTGTGTTATCTGACTCTAATTCGTGGAGCCGATGGAAGAAAAAGTCGAGCCTCGAGCAATGCTGCCAGGTCTCATGTCACTGCTGGCGAAGCCAAAATCCTCATTGACTTCATAGGCTAAGTTGGTGATCGAGGCTTCCCTCTCAGCCATCGTAGGCTGAGAGAACATGTTAATGACATCCTGCGAGCACGGCTTGGGGATGAGTTCACGGGGGTGGGCAAACAATGGACACACTGATTCATCAAGAAGCATTCAGACATGATCAAAATGTCCTGGTCCACGGGTCTCAAATCAAAAAGAGGACGAGCAGTGAATCTGAATACCATGGATGCTTGGTTTGGGTTACTGGGGCCAACTATTCAGAAATACAATATTACAGAAGAACACACCTGGGGTACAGATGAGATCGGTGTTAACACAGCTGAGGGGAGAAAGGAGCGAGTTATGGGCAGTCGGAAACCTGGGCCTCAGTATCAGCAACGCGAGGGGACTAAAGAAAACATCACTGTCATCATTACTGTATGTGCCGATGGTACATCGACCCCTCCCGCCGTAGTCTTCAAGGGGAAAGGATACCAGACAAAATGGAAGCAGGACAATCCTGTGAATGCCTCATGAGTATGTAATAATCATATAACCAGCTTTATACTCACCTGCTCATAGCATTGGCTATTCGGTAAAGGGATGGATGAATGGTGCTAATGGTATTGAATGGATGAAGAACTTCGACTGAAACACTGCTCACACAGTAAAAGATGGAGGTTATCGGCTACTTCTTGTGGATGGACACAACTCACATTACACCCGGGGATTTCTGCAGTATGCTCATGAGCATCAGATCATCGTCCTATGCTATCCTGCCCACTGCACCCACATACTCCAAGGACTTGATGTTGTGGTTTTCGCCACTGTCAAAAGATGCCTATGCGAGGAGCGAGACAAATGGGAGCATTCAACTGGCGAAAGGTTCAGCAAAACCAACTTTTTGGGCATCTACGGAAGAGCTCACCTACAAGCCCTGACACCCGACAATATCAAAGCCTTGTTTCGTAAAACAGGGGTCTGGCCGTTTGACCCTACAGTAATCACACCTGCGATGATGGCCCCGAGCAAAGAAACCTCATGCGAAGGTTTTCTTCCAATTGCTCTGGCTACACCTGTGCGAGTTATTGCAAAGCTTTTGCAGAAGCTCAGCCTCATGGGCAGTGAGGATACCAGCGAGCACAAAGACGATGAGGGAGTTGATGGTGACGGTTCAGAGATGGATGGTGGTAGCGAGACAGAGAGTGCAGCTGGGCACGAGTACATTTTTTCAGATCCAAGTCATGGCGAGAGCGAGGAGTCAGCCGCCGTTGTGGAAACAAGACAGGCAACAAACGAGGAGGCTGTCAACACTGCCATCACAGATCTGTCAAGGGGCTCGCTTGCCCCATTGGTTGCTTCTGGCCCCATGACTTCCTCCACCAAACTCCACCTCGGCACTGCCAACATTATCCCTATGTTCACACACTCTGCAGCTCTCAGCATTGTGCCTAAAACACTCCCCGAACGCCTCCTTCTAGCTGTGCTGCACGAATCTGATGCTCGTGTTACGTTTCTGGAGGACCACCTGGTTGACCTGCAGGCAGCCAACATCCTCAACGAGGCCTACTGTAGCAGAATACGGGGCCAGTTAGCATTTCGAGAGGACAAGAAGGCTGACGATGCAAATGGGAAAGGAAAGGGGAAGTTAATGGGCAACGGACTCCCAGTTCTGCTCATTGGGGACGTGTTCTATGAAAAGGTTGTCGAGGCAGACAAGGCTCGTAAGAGAGATGATCAGGAGAAGGAGAAGCGGAAGGGGGAAAGATTAGGAAGGGCTGGGGTGTTACGGAAGTGGCAGAAGCAGCAGGATCAGAGGGCAGCTGTGATCGTGCAGAGGAGGTTAGATTGGCCTATCAAGAAAGAGGAATGGGAGGCAGAAAAGTTAGCAGCTAAGGCAGCCGGGAAGAGGTTTACAAAGAAGGCACCTGTGCTGGGGCTTCCACCAGCCATCCTAAGGCCTCCTAAGGCCATGATTGATGATGCCGAGCTCGAGCTCCGTGACGACAATCAGCCCAGCGACGACGATGAGGCCAGCGATGACGAATAGTTCGATCAAATTACAGTTTTCGGTGCCAATTCCACCCTGTTACACTGAGTAGGTTTGGCTCAAATTGACGTCATTCACGAAATTGGCTGCAGCACACCAGCCACTCTACCACATAACTTCAAACCTATTTTATTTAATGTATATGACATCTAGCTACATAACACTGTAATTTTTTTGCTATTCCGTTGAGTACAAACTCTTTAACAACACAGACATGATTTGTATGTTACACCGGGTCGTATAAAACTGTACTTAGTGTTGCCGCCGACGAGTTGCCACGAGTTGACAGCTCGTTGCCAATGGGCCAAGTCGAGTTCGCTCAGTGTTCCTTGCGAGTTTCCGCCTGTCATTAGCTGTCATTCCTCATTTAGTTATCTTCGCCCCTAATATCAGTATCCTTCTGCATCTCGTATTCCACTTTGATTCCACTCATCTCTTATACCCTCTGAGTCCTCCTGTACTTGCCTTCTGTATTGTGTCTACGTTTTGGCCCCTCCGGCACATGAAATTATATTTTTGCCAGTTGCCGGATTTAAGTTTTACTGTCCCCGGCAGTGCTCTGCCAGCAGGCTGCTGGTGGGTAGTAACAAGAAACGAAACGAAACTGTGGGATGGCAAAGCTTGGCGCGGTCCATAGCCTAACAGTTTTGGGATTCGACATAAAACGAAATTGAGTGCCGGCGAGGTGTACCAGTTTAAATATTGAATATTCGATATATACCTTCGTAAACAGAGATGTGGTTCTCACGTGATGCTATAATGCACCATACTTAGCATTTCCCGAGCGCAACCCGGTCAGATGTGGCCGCCGCCAAAATTACCTGCATTATAGCATTAGGATCACTATTATTGAGCATTTTCTATGCCAGAAAATTTAAATGGCCCAAAAATAACCTAACCTACCCACATTTAATCCAAACCTACCCAAACCTAACCCCACCCCCACCCACCCCCTGAAATGAATATCCCTGTCCTACACCGCTGTGGGTAGTTCTATATCAAATTTATATAGAAATGACAAATCCTGCACCGGTGTCAGTGCTGCCCTGTGTCGACCACAATAGGTTGCTACCCTATTGACGTTTCACTTTCTAACGTCGATCCGACATTGGGATTTTGATGTCAGTTCAATACAGTCTCGACATGCTTGCAGCATTTCATGTTGAGTATCTAGACTACGTAGCTTAGGTGTTGCAGGGATACTCTGGGACATTGAGCTCGAATTTGGAAAGCACATTATATTATTAATCTATATCTACAACATGATATATGTGCTGATGAAACCCTGTCTCGACAGTAACACAGGGAAAGTGCAGGCCAACAGCCTGGCCTTGTAAATTACTGAGAGGCCAGGCATCCTGCAAGTTAGGTGCTGCTGACTCGGACGTGCTGATTGGTTTGAGCCGTGTTCGAGAAAACATGTGGCACACTTGACGGCATGACTGACGAGATCAGGGCAAGTGTGGTGGTGAATGAGGTCGAGGCGCCAAAGGGGATGTACATATGCAGTGGTAGAGGAGGACAGGGAGGATTGCAAGAGTAACAAAGCTGTTGGGACTCGAGAGGGTTAGCGAAAATAAGGGCACCACTTGGCCAAGATGACACGTCACCATGAATGCGCATCGAGCTGGAGTTGTACGGAGCAAGAGTGCTCTTGTTTATTGCTAGTTTTGTTGAGAGACATGCATAGCTGCTAAGCTTTGTTGGCGAAGGAAAGAGGGGAGGGTGACGTGTACACTGTTGACGAGACGGAAGGGATGATGAGTGAGTGATGTGCTGGCAAAGGCTGGCAAAGTCCCGTGCCGGCCGGGGAAGAAATTCCCACGCCTTGCATCTCGCGGAAATCAACAAGTCCGAATTCAATATGTGAGTGAGCCAAATTTGACGTCAGTTCGACGTCAATATTCCATGGTCAATACAATAGTGGTACTGTGTCATAGTTACCTGATTTTCTGGTAGACTCAATATACATAGCTCAATATGTGTATGATGCTTAGCCTGGTATTGATTTTAGGCCCGGATGAATGCATCAACACGGCATTAATTATGTGCTATTATGATACACAGCCGGCATTGAGTAGGTAACAACCTATTTGGGTCCAAAAACAATCGGGGCTCAAACGGCCGTGTAACCTCTAACCTCTAACCTCTAACCTCTAACCTCTAACATAACCAACTAACCCCTAACCCCTAACGGCCTCACTACGCTCGGCGGGGAAGCGGATGTGGCTGTAGCCACATCCGGGCCGCCTGAGTGACACCTGTTGCCGACAGTAAACAGTAGAAAATGGTATTTAATTAGTGATAACAGTTAGATTTAATTAGATTCCAGAAGCCCCGGACTGGACTGTGCAAAAAACGAAATGATGGGAGCAGCACTTGGCACAGTCCAGGCCTTTCCCATGCCCACGATTTCATTTCGTTTCTAGTCACTACCTCTGCTGGCCACTATTGGCAAGCTCTGTATAAATGAGGGTGAACAGGCCCCCTGATTATGCCTATGAAGGCCATGAGCAAAAACGGACAAATGATCTTGAAATGGGTCGAAGGCCATGAGCAAAATGCCGGACAAAATTTTTTGAAGTGGCAAGGCCATGTCATAGCAGATTTCGGACAGAACTTGAAGGCCGGCAATGGCCAGGAAAAAGTTTCCCGGCTACCTATTTACGGCTCCGGGAACCTTCTGTCGGAAAAATCTATTATGTCTTATAAGGCCTTATTAGGTATCTAAGTGATCTAAGATCGAACGGGGTTTATATTAGAGGCGACGTTGCATAAAAGGTCTTACAATCATAGGAGAGTTTTGGTAAGATCGGCGGGCGTAAATAAGGACCTTCTCACACCGAAGCGCTCTTACGAGATGAACGTTCGATTATAATCGATTATAATGACACCACGAACTTTAAATGGAATATGAGGGGGTGGCATACAACCATAAGTCTAATAAGTGCCGGGTTCATGCATTTTTATGTATTCGGAATCACATCGTTGTATAAATTAGTATTGTAAATTTATAGTAGATCTATCTTAGGTGGTCGCGGTTCTCAGGGTTCCCGTGCCACTCCGCCTACCACACTTCACATATGGGGAACCGATACCCCCGAGCTCGCTAGCCCTCCAAATATGAGGTTTCGGCAATTGCATGTATTAATATAATTGTATACTAGTAGATGACTATTTAATTACTTACCGGATAAGTATTTTGTACCCTCTCGACGAGCCAGTCGCTGAGGGTGACACCGGCGTACCACATGAAGGGGTAGTAGCACGAGCAGTCGAGGTTGAGAAGCATAGGCTTCGTGCCCGGGTTGCTGCCCTTGGAGAAGCGGACACCGGCGCGCATCTCGATGAGGTGCTGGGTCTCGCGCCGGATCGTGTGGTTCTCGGCACAGATGATATCGAGAGGTGGGAGGGGGGTATTGAATGACATCTAGAGGATCCAAGTCAGGAGCTCGTGCTGGTTCCATGCTACACCAGCGAACCTGTGACCTGTCAGTAAGGAAGCAGGAGCTGGGCAATTATGGTACGTACCATGTCTTAAGATAGTTGCGGAAGTCCATCACATGAAAGTCTTCGTAGCGAAGACTTTCAAGGTCCGGGCTGCCACGGTAATCGTCGGAGCCGTTCTCGAGGTCGAGCCATCCCGGTCTGCAAAACACCCAAAGGTGTTGTTAGGTAAGTCCATGTTGCCAGTTCGCAGATTCGGTCGAGACTCGACTACGGACTAGACCATCTAGAATTGCCATGCGCTAAATACAAATCAGCCGACCGCTTCGACTATATCGGCACTGGATACGCACCTCGCAGAGCATGTCACTGAACCAGAACGGTTTGGCTACGAAATGTGCCTTCGTCAGCCGTGAGCGCGATTTGCCAAATGTGCACGGGTTTGATGCAAAATCGTCACTGCGTTAAACGCAAGTGAGGATGTAGGGGGTTCAGAGGGTTGTCACTGAAAATATTATGATTAGTATTTTTAAGTTGGAGGGGGGAACTTACCGTGGCCTGGGACGGTGGTTAGTGGTCTGAGGCGAGGAGGGAGGTGTTCGCGGAGGAGATGGAGACGGGACTTCGTGGTTCGGGTTAGAGAGCCGGGAACAATATACTTAGAGCTCGTATTACACTGTATTACACTTGAAGCGGATTCAAAGCGGATTAGAATGACCAAACGAATTCGAAGTTCCCTATTAGCAAGAGTGGATCTAGCTTATATGACTAATTACATCATAGTTAGGCCATCATAAGCGAAGATCGTGGTTATTATTTGCTTATTATCATACGACATCTTATGAGAGCTTATAAGTGAGGATCATTAATATTATATGCATATCAGAACCTACACTTGTATTATTAGGTCCTTTTAATCGTTTCATAATGCAATCTAATATAGGGGGGATTATAATGCCGGAAGGAATTTTCCGACATTCTACCGCCTACAAACCGGCCTAACGCGGGCCCTATGGGCCCGCGGCCCGAAAGCATAGGGGTCTTGGTCCAAGGCTAGTTCGTGTTTCGGACAAAAATGGGCCTCAAAATAGGCTGTTACCTACGTTCGGACAATTTTGCAGCCCGCGAGGGCGATTTTTTGCCGGACATTTAGGGTCAGATTCTGGGATTTTGCGAACAGCCTTCGTAGGCATAATCAGGGGGCCTGGGTGAACACGAGCTGGATAAGTCAAGGGGTGTGCAAAACTTTAATTCGTGAAATAAGTCTAATTAGGAGTTACTTTTCAGTGGCTCGGGTACTTAGCGTTGAGTATATTTCATATCGAGATTTGATCGAGATCGATGTGAAATGACAGCGTGATTGGTATGCTCTACATCTGCCACCTGTTTGTGATACGTGGCCTGTTATTTCACACCTTCACAAATGACAGACGCACAGCAATAGGTCTTGGGCGGGATGCATTAGACCTTGTTGCCCCTCGAACACGTTGTAATTGAGTCGACCATTGAATCTGGATTAAATTGATGAACCTCCTTGTGTCTGCCGGTGGACATCTTTCGACTCTTAATCCCCGACTACACCACACTGGTCAATTGCTGGTCAGCTATTCCAATCAATTTTATACACCGACCAGTTCCGATGTGAGTCGTTGACCTATCGCTGCACCGCAGTCTGAACTCATCGGACCATATGTACCAAGGTTGGCGCCAACAGACCCCAGCGTGAGTCATGCGTTGAAATCACGGCTCTCACTGACATTGTTTCTGTAGTACAAGCTTTCTCCCAAAGACAGGGTCGTCATGTGAGTGTTCAACTACTGACATGCACGTTTCCCTACTCATATGGGCTGTCAGCGTGATGGGACCAACGGGCGCTGGCAAAAGCACTGTAAGTTCGCTTTCCCCCTTGACAATTTTCGTATGCTGACCTGCCAACAAGTTCATCGAGTATGCCACTCAGCAAAGCGGTGAAACGGTTGGACACACGTTGCAGTCACAAACTTCGGAGATCCGAGCTGTCAGAACTAAACATCCTTACGACCAGGGGCAGGTGATCTTTGTTGATACTCCTGGCTTCGATGATACGTATCGGTCGGATGTTGAAATACTAAGCCAGATTGCTGGTTGGTTCGTCAAAGTGTAAGCTTCTTTTGGGTGCCCGCGTTCAACATTCTTAGCATGTGACAGTTACAAGGAGAAGATACCTTTATCAGCCATCATATACCTACATCGAATTTCCGACAACAGGATGGCTCGCTCTCCCCTCAAGAACCTCCAACTGTTTGCCAGTATGTGTGGGCATGCAGCATTGCCTGACGTAGTCCTTGCTACCACGATGTGGAGCGAAACCCCGATAGATATTGGAGCACAGCGGGAGCGACAATTAATGAGCGATTATTGGGCAGATATGGTAAACCACGGATGCAGCGTGCAACGCTTTCGTGATTCCTACGACTCCGCTTGGAAACTTGTTGGGATATTGCCTACGGAGAATCAAAACATCATCATCTCCCGCGAGATCCACGACGACAAGAAAAGGCTCAACGAGACATCCGCCGGCGTCAGGCTCAACGAGGAGTTAAACAAGTTGATTGCCGACCAAAAAAATTCGGCTCGCCGACTGGACGAACAAGCTCAGATGCCGGATAATGTGGTACTAGTGGAAGAGCTGCAGGAGAGAAAGACTGAGATCGAGAAGAAAATTGGTGTTGTGATGGCGCAGCTCGGGACGTTGAAGATTCCAGTCAGGCGGAAGCTCAGGAATTTCTTTGTTGGGGCTCGCAAGACTGGTATATAGTAAGTCCATTTCTCAGATCTTCAGATTAGTCCTTGACTTTTCCCCAGCGTACCTCCTGACGTGACGGGAAAATAAGATCGTGGCGCTTTAAGCATTGGCAGGACTATTCTGCTTCAATATTTTACCTGTTTTTCAAGTGGCCCTCCCGGGGGTCATGTCATGATTGGTTTTCTTTCCGCGGTTGCATTCTGAAGCTGCTGGAGGGTGGGATGTTCGTTAGCATGCACATATGACAACGAGGAAGATATATCGGGCTTACATGCAATCTGATTATGAGGGGGGTTTGTAACGCACAATATATGGGATGTACCTAAGAAAGCTTCGGAGCCAAAGGTAGAAACATTCCACTTATTGTGCATACCTCTAACTGTGTGTAGGGCGCGACAAGACTTAGAGGAGGTCTCAAAACATGTCCGCATTTGGACAGATATGTGGCGCACAAGGCCGACTCCACCTCTTGAGCCGGACCGGGCTGGGCTTTGTTGCGCCGGGATTGCCCGGGCCTTCTTTGAGCCCGGCCCAGGCCACATCACTACCCGGCGCCTCCCCCCGCCCCACCCAATCCCGACACCCAGGAACTTCACCAGACTTCACCACCCCCGCGCGTTCTCCAAACGTGTGGGGGAATCGCTCCTTCCTTCAACTTCCAATTATTATCCTAACCTATTTGTCTCACAAAGCCCGCATTTCACGTGAAGGGTGACTTTTCACCGCTCTTAGTTGGTTTAAATCCGTGAACACCTTGTGTTCTCGCAGAAGCAGCGAGGCCAGGCTTGTTATCTACCATCATCACCCAAATTTTGCAGACAATGGATCTCCTGAAGCCAGCCTGGGATATCTCTAGACTCATCTGGAAATCGATCCAACGAGTGAAGGAAAGCAAACGGCAGTTTGGCTTCCTGGCCTGGACAATCGCAGAGCTTCTGCGAGTCTTGAACCAAGGCTATATCGCTGGACGGCTCTCGGATCTCAGTTCGACTTCATTTATCATAAACAATCTCCAAGAGTGAGCAGGTTTTTTATTGCAGCCATTGTCAATTTTCTATGACACGAGCTGACTATCGCTGATAAGGCTGTTAGAAGAAATACGTGATTTCATCGAGGCCAATATTTACGAATCATTCATCAAGTTGCTTTTTACGAAAGAACGCAGAATAGCCCAGATCGATGCGTATCAGAAAAAGATCGCCATGATGGCTAATGCATTCCAGGTATATTTCGCCATCATGTAGCTATATGTTTCCTTTGAGCTTGTTTCATAGATGTCTGCGCTTCTTGACGTTGCGAAATGGCAGGAGAAGAACGACGCAGCAAGAGTCGAGGACCAAAAGGTCCTATATTCGAAGTTGGATGAATTGGAAAGGGATCGAGAATTTCTCAAGAAGACATTGGGTGCGTCTCGATAGTTGTTGGTTTATTTTCATGAAGCTAAGAGTACACAGAGGCGCACCAACAGGGCATAGTTGCTATGATAATTACATTTCAGACGCGCTTAGAGCAGCATTTGGACGGGGATCGAGAGCGCCAATTTTTCTCTACGAGCGTAAAATATCTACTTACGGCGAGCGGCCGGCGAGTGGAGGAACACGATTGGATGGTGAGTTCATCCGATGTACAGTTCATGGAGTCAATAGCCACCGGAGGATTGTAAGTGCATGCTTTTTTCAGCGTGGGCAGCGGAGTCTAACAACACTGCGACTACAGTGGCGAAATCTTACGAGGGAGATGGCAGAAGGGGGACGTTGCTCTAAAAGTTCTGAAAACAGTGAACGGTATCACTCCCAGCTCAATGGTTTTTTGTTCCTTTGCCAATGTAAAAGGCGACATTTAACCCTGAGATTCCAGATCCTCCAGTTAGAAATCAATGTGAGTGATGGTGACAACATATTCAGCCCGCGAGGCATTGACTGACGATCCACAGATCTGGTCGAAGCTACGACATCCTCACATTCTCCGTAGGTGCTGTCTGCAATGAGTGGATGATTAACTGAAATGAAGCCAGCATTTCTGGGCGCGAACATATGGGATGACAGACCTTTCATTGTGATGCCGTACCTCAAAAACGGAAATGCTCGAGATTATATCCAGAATTATCCGGAGTGCAATCGGGCTGCTATTGTGAACGATTCCTAACTCTACGGAAATGCTTAGCTGATATTTAGAATTGTAAACAGCTGCACCAGGCGTCTCTCGGACTGGTCTATCTTCACAGCATGAATATTGTTCACGCTGACATGAAGGGCGTACGTCGAATATCTCCTGATTTTCTCCACGCACTAGTTGACTTGGAACAGCATAACATATTGATCGACGGCGGCGGGAAAGCTGTCCTGTGTGACTTTGGGTTGTCACGTGTAAAAACTGATATCAATTCGCAATCAAGAGAGGCTGGCAAAGAAGAAATATACGGCAGCATTAACTGGATGGCGCCAGAACGACTGTTGGGCCGCTCTCTCCGAATGCCCAGTGATATCTACTCGTTTGGAATGACGATTTATGAAGTGGGTGCTGTTAATTTCCTGGTAAATAATTCTTGTCTACTAGTACTGACTACACCTGAATGCAGGTGTTCGCGAATGACGTTCCCTTCGCCGACATGCATCCCCTGTACTTCATTCAATTGGTGGCACGGGAGAATACTCGGCCGGAGAAACCGGACGCAGACGATAATTTCACTCCAGAGATCTGGGCGCTCGCTGGGCGATGCTGGGTTCATGCGCCTTCTGATAGACCCTCTGCGAAAGACATATGCGATGCTCTGGAAAAGGTAGTAGCTCCCTGCATTTCAGGATCTACCCCTCGTCATCATAGCACTCCAAACACCCTTGCGGGCCTCGAGGCTATTCCACCAGGCATCAGGGAGGGATTGGCGAGGCAAGAGAAAATTGAACCGTCAGTGCTTGATGGCCGTGAAGGTATTCACCTTGTACCTTCAGTGGATGTCCTGAGAGAAATAGTAGCAAAAGGAGTTGAGGACAAATTTACGTCGCGTCCTGAAAGCCAGCAGGAGGATAAAGATTGTGAAGATACAGTTCCGAATGATCTAAGGGTGGGAGCATTCACGCCAGAAACCTCACTCACGAAGCCAAGGCTGTATGTTTTTGTTGGGAGATTTGTCACACATTCAAACTAACGTCATCTTCCAGATCATCCGATAAGAGGCAAGACGGCAGCCAGGGTGGCTCACTCGCGAATCCAATTTCGTAAGTTTATCTTGCGATTCAGCAGCATATTTATATTGATCATCCGTCAGGACATTGGAGAGAAAAGGAAGCACACCGGTGAAGTCAGCCTTGTACGCGTATCTTGTGCGACCTACAAATCATATTGATATCTTCCTTTAGGTTATCTTCCTTTGGGTCATCCGGGACGGGAAGAACATTAGTTTCCGATGAGGAAGCCAGCAAGGGAATCTCATATGCGAGGCCAACATTGTCCACCAGTTCATCAAAACGGTTGCTGCTGCCAGTAGAGCGTAAAGTAAGCCGTGCACTAAATTCATGGTCCTCGCTCTGACGCCGATGATTCAGTACATCCCTTCTGCTAAGGACAGGATTGTAGTGTGAGCGTCAAAATTGTTTCGTGCATGAAGGAATGCTAATCCGTGCCCATAGCGTGATGGGTCCAACGGGTGCTGGCAAGAGCACCGTATGTCCACTCTCCTGCTTTACCACTTATGCACGCTGACCTTCCAATGAGTTTATCGAATATGCCACTCAGCAAGACGGGGCATCAATTGGACACAAATTGCAGTCACACACGTCGATCATTCGAGCTGTCATGACACAACATCCTGACGACAAGGGGCCTGTTATCTTTATTGATACGCCTGGCTTCGATGACACGAATCGGTCGGATATCGAAATATTGAGCCAGATTTCTGGCTGGTTTGTCAAAGGGTAAGCATTCGTCGCGGCCCTACGCTAAATGTTCTTATCATTTTGACAGGTACAAGGACCACGTACCCTTATCAGAAATCGTATACCTGCATCCAATTTCCGACAACAAAATGCCTGGCTCTCCTCTCAAGAACCTCCGAATGTTTGCCAGCATGTGCGGCCAAATAACTATGCCCCGCTTTGTCCTCGCCACCACCATGTGGAGCTGCGTCTTTCCAGAGACTGGAGCACTGCGGGAACAAAATTTAAGAGGGACATCTTGGGCGGATATGATTGCGCAGGGATGCATTGGGGAGCGCTTTAATGATTCCTACGAATCCGCCTGGCAACTTGTTGGCAATTTGCCTACGGAGCGAGAAAACGTCATTCAGATGTACGACGACAAGAAAAAGCTCCACGACCCGACAGCAGTCGGCGTCAAGCTCACCGAGGAATTAAACAGGTTGATCGCGGATCAGGGAGAAGGGGCCCGCCGACTAAAAGAGCAGGCTCAGAAGCCAGATAATCTTGTACTGGTGGCAGAGCTACAAACGAGGAATGCCGAGATTGAGAATAAAATCGAGGGGGTGACAGCGCAGCTCCAGATGTTGAAGATTCCATTCACGAAGAAAATCAGAAACTTATTTATTGGTCCAAAGACTCGCAATTCTGGTACCCGGTATGTCCTTTCCTCCTACACATATTCAGATCAATCATTGACCTTTTTTGCCAAGGGTACGGCGGTAGTGGTTCGACGGGGGGTGCTTCCTTCGCGTAACCTTCGCATACCATTGTATATTTCGTCTTCTCTACCACGCATTCGACTCCATGATCATTTACAAAGTGCCATGCAAGTGCCACGATGTGACTCGCGAGTTGACGCGCGAGTGCCGTGCACTGACGCAAGAATCCGGAGCATAGAAAACCCATTCCCGTGGTGAACCTGGATGAATATACCTTCCTGACCAAGTTCTAGGGTGCAGAAAAGGTCCTGGAAGGATACTGGGCAAATCTGAGAGGAAATGCACTGAATGATGGAAAGAAAGACACCTACTTCAGTCCATTTAGCCTATGCTATTATGCACTATGATGTAAGCATTGAAGACAATGATAAGCGGTCAAAAGAGAGGCAACAAGCTTAAGAGCCGCCATAGGTTCGTGGTCGTGATTGCAACAAGATTGCAACGTGATTGTCATGAGAGTCGGTGGCAAGGTCAAGGCAAGGTCGAATGATACGGTGCCTGGCACTTTGGGCTTTGCTCCTATCCGTTACTTGTTCAGACTCCGCTCATCTACATACTATGTACCCAAAGGTGTATCGGCAACTTTGCGGTAATTGCATCATTCGAATGGAAAGCTCTTGTGCAACTGGTCGTTTTGCCCGTTGGCCTTCATGTCATCTAGGCAGATGCATCATCTTGTTCGTCTGTCGCACAGCACCAGGATCTTGCGCTAACTTTGTGCTTTCCGCAGTACATCGCGGGTCGCTTCTCAACTAGCTACCGGGTCGCTATTGGCGCAGATTTCATCACCAAGTCTCTCCCAAACCCCCTCGATCCCGAGAACCGAATGGGTGTAGTGCTCCAGATATGGGTGCGTTCATTCGCACATTTTCACCTATTGCATAGCCTAACTATACTAGAAGATAGGACACTACTAATTAGGAGCATTTCTCAAGTCTTTCATCGGCCTTCTTACGTGGAACTGTAAGTCTGGCTACTTTGCTTTGAACTAGTCGCTGAATCATCTGCGGTTTACAGGATGCCGTGATACTAATGTGCGATGTCCTCTCCGACATCCCTCTAGTCGATGGTGGAACGAATTCCGGGAGCAGGCGCCGGTGCGAGAAGGGGAAGAGGACTTTTGTTGCGTGGCGGTGGGAAACAAGGTCGATGTCGGGACTGGCACTCCCAATGGCAGCGCAAGCATTGGGAAACGGAGATGAGGATGGCGCTGGGAAGACACGAGCGCAAGCGAAATGGAAAGTCAGCGAAGAAGAAGCGACCTCCTTTCTGGAACTCCTCATCCCCCGCTCCGCCTCAGCACCCACACGTCCCACAGATAACGCCGCAGACTCTGAACCCGGCCATGGCCTCCATATCCAGCACCCAACCGCCCGTCTATCCCTCCCAGAAGCTTACGCACCGCCCGACGTGGACGATCCCTCTTCACCCGCGTGACCTTGCTCCAAGTCAGAACCCAAACCCATGTCAATAACCATCTTCGATAACCGCCACCACAGCTCCCGTTCGCCACGCGCATTGGTACAGCGTGGGCACGAAGAACAGCCTATTGAGCGTGGTGATGCATGAGAGTTGCATGGTCCTTCTATGAGAGCGTGCGGTCGAGCCCAATACCGTTTCCGTCCGATGGATCCAATGGCAACGGGAGGAGCATGAGCACAAGTAGCACCAACTCGAGTTCCGTGTTGACGATCACTCAATCGCTGTTTCTGCGCACTTCCACCTCCGGAACGGCACCGACTGAAATGGAACGCAACGGTCATGCTGCGGGTCAGCCTTCACCGACGCTTCCCCCGGCTGAACGACGCCCGAAGCTGTTCTTCACGTCCGCGAAGACGGGCAAAGGTATAGCAGACGTTTTCGAATATGTCGCGCGACGCGTAGTTGTGAGATGGGAGTAGGCGCAACGACAGCGCGATGAGGAGGGGCGGGCAGCTGGTGATGGTGGAGATATGATCCGGACTGGTATGTGCGGCCAGGAGGGATGGGGAGTGAGGACTGCGAGAGGGTGCTGCACTTCATGACAGGCGGCTCCTGTAGTCACAACCGGCTTGACAATTTATCTATTACTACATGTTCAGGCAAGACCCATTCACGAAACCGCTCTTTTTGACGAAATTGCTTATACATAATTACATTCAATTAGCAATCGATAGGGACACCAATGACAATAGGCACATTGATTCCAGATCTACCATCATGTGCCCGCCGGGAACTACATGGGTGAGCGCACTATGTACATGCATTATGTACTTTGCTGCCACGGGCCCCTTGCCTGGATTGCTCAAGCTATAACACAATTTGCGGCACTGGCTGGTTATAATTACGATATGGATGCTATCACTGCATCCTTGGCAGCTATGTTCATGGTTGTTCAAGTTGTTCGCCTTCGCCAAGTTGACTGGAATGAAAAGTGTTTGCATTTCATCGAAAATGAAATCTGGACTCTCATTCATTCCGGATAAGTATCTCCGTTCTATGGGTCTAGAATCTAGATCCAAAGGTACATCACTCGTGACCGCGTTGCGCAGCGCTCCGAGTTCTTTGTTCCTTGTTTCGGTTTAAATGCGGCACTAACATCGTTGCCCGGTCTCGATACTTTATAAAAGGCTGCTTCAGCAAGCTTATCCTCGACCCACTACGTGACAACGATGCTCGAACAACTAACCATGGCCCCTTTCAAGCATATCACGACAGGAGAAATCACGGCGCTGGCTGGGACCGCACTTGTCGTCTACCTCACCGGTCTTTACGCGTATAGATTGTTATTGCACCCTTTGCGAAGCTTTCCTGGAGAGAGACTGGCAGCTCTCAGTGAATGGCACTGGTGCTGCCATGCAAAAGACTCATCAAGTTACCTATCCGTCTTACACCAGAAGTATGGTGTGTACCATAATCGAAATCTCTGAAACCACTACTCTGCTCACACGCCGTTTCTTGTAGGGCCTGTCGTACGGATCGCACCCAACAGCGTAAGTTACAAGCCCCTCATGTGGGGCCGCCATCATCATGATCTCACGCCTTCTCACATGAGTAATTCAGTTGCATTTTAGCGATTACAGGGCTTATCACGATATTTATTCGCCGGGCTCCAAGTTCATCAAAGACCGGTAAGCTTAGCGGAGGCATCTTTCCTCGAGGATAACCCATTTAAGCATTCTTTACAGGCATTACTACAGCAGCTTTGACCAAGACGAGTGCTTGTTTGCCCGGTCTGATCCACAGCTCTCGAAGGCGCAAAAGGACGTCCTTAGCCCCTTGTTCTCCAGGAGAGCTATTCTAAAGCTAGAGAATGTTATCCAAGAAAAAGTTGTTCCCCCCATTCTTGGTCTTTGAGAAACAAATCTGATCATATGCTGTCCTAGGTCAATTTGCTTTTCTCTCAAATACTTGTTCACAGCAATGGACCCATCGACTTGTACTACGCGTTTCGAAGCATGACTATCGACATCATCACTTCCTATTGTTTTGCAGAGTGTTACTCTCTTCTCACCTACCCGGATTTCCAACACCCTGTGCTTCCCGGAATGGACTCAACTATAGAGCTCTTTTGGGTTGTCCTCGCCTTTCCGTTTATCCTCGTAGTACTTCCATGGGTGGAGCCTATCGTGGGATATATCAACACAGACGTAAAAGCCGCCCTCGACGTCAGAGTCCGGCTCACCGTGCAGGTCGACAAGCTGTTGAAGGATCCCGGAAGTCTTGAGGGTGCGGAACATGAGATTATTTACCACCACCTGATGAACCCGAAGCCCGGAAAGAGCGTCAACGATTTCAAAATGCCGTCTAGGACCTCTCTTATACATGAGGTGAGGGAGCTGCCTAGAGCTGCTCATTCAAATATATGGGCAGCCCTGCATCGCACTACGTTTATGCTAACACCTATCTCCAGTCGGAAAACCTCCTCTTCGCCGG